>BMAO01034503.1:0-171683 GCA_019973975.1 Trichonephila clavata | reverse complement strand
TGAAAATATTTATCTAGATTAAATATATTTATTTAGATTTTATATTTATATTGAAGATATTAATTTTATATTTTATTAATATAATATTTATATTTAGCTTTTATCTAATACAAATGGCAGCGAAGTCGCCAAAATGATGCCAACGTGGTTGTATTTGTGACTTTCTGAATTATTATTACTTTTAATCAATTAATTTTTATTAATTATACTAAATTACTTATTGTCATCCAAAATGATCGTGTATATAATACTCAGCTCAATTGAGAGCTTTAAATGCATTTTATTAACGATTGAAAATTTGAACAAGATATATGTAGAGAGATTGTCAACTAGTAGTAGGAATAGAAAGTAACCATAATCTGTTGTCAGCCGTTTTGCTACTCGTCATAGCTTGAAACCAAATCTTATTCAAAGAACTCGATTTTTATGAACCATCAAAACTTTTCACTGACCACTGGTGACCGCCGATATAGTAACAGAGAAAGGATTAGTGTTTGACCATATATACTGCAAAATCCGGCGTATAACGCGCACTTTGAATACAAAAATAAGATCGAAATTACGGGTGTACGTTATACATCGGATTTAAAAATGAGAGCTTAAAATGAAAAGATGAGGATGAAAAGAAATAGACTTCTACATACATCGAAATATCGCCATTTATTTAAAAGAAATTAGACTTACATACATCGAAATACTTGATGATTAAAAGAAATGATGATTTCTTATGAAGTGTAAAGGAATGTATTTCTAGAAGTATACCATTTTTCAAAAGCCTGATATAATATCTCGAATAAATGACTTCAAAACATAAGAGTACATTGTTACGTACATTTCTATGTTTCTTCGTAAAAGGAGGTTATATGGCAAATATAATGCAATTTTTAAAATGCTTGAAAGTATAGTGCAAGAGAAGGATTTTACAATAAGTAAAAACCTATACAATGAATATTTACTGAATTTTGAATAAAAATCATTCCTAAAACGCAATGAATATATACTGTCACGAACTTACGCACGCTGAAGTGTGAGGGTTCACCAAAGCAGTAGAGGCATTTCAAAATATGTATTTATTATGACTTTATAATCACTATCTTAATTGAATTCAAGCTACGGAGAACTAATACACACACACACAATAACACTACTTAAATATTTAAAATATAATTTTATACTCACCACCACAGCCACCTCAGCAATAATACGAGTCCTGAATGGTCATTCTACTTTTCACCTTTGAACTACCAAATATTTGAATCTCAAATGACACAACAATCACAATTCCCTCAACAACTTCCTCTTCACATACAACTTAAAATAAAATCTCATCAACAGAAATCACGGTGTTCCTTCAAAGATATTTTTATTATCATATAACATTAGTAAAAGGATTTTCCCTATAGTGCTTCCCACTTTTATCGCTGCGGAACGACCAACATTTGATAATATTTATTGCGGCCTCTAAGAAGGGAGGGGATTTGACTGTTTATATATTAAATTGTTTTCATAATACTTTTAATTTACTGTATTAAACTTGCCTTCAGAATATAATACGGCGTCAAGGTATGGTTAAGGTAACGGAGTAGGCCGTTTTTAACCTCTCCTAGGCATCTATACTTGTGGCACTTCAGATTATCACGCCCTGCCTATTTCCAGAATGCCTCTTTCTGTTTTTACCTGCTAGTTTTGGTTCTGAGAGAAATTTTCTCAATTCTCTTAATTTTCCTTTGTTTTTGCTTTTGATAGTCATTCCATTTACACCAGTTGCCGTGTCCTGACTACAACCGGCAGCATAAGGAAAGGATAATGGCATTGTTTGGCCGCTTTTGTTCATTTCACCTTATGGCATCACGGACCACCCAATCTTTCGTGAACTAGCGTAGTAAATTTATGAAATCGTTTGCAATTAGTATAGAGCCGGGGTATTATGTCGATTCGCAATCGACCAGTAGACCACCAAGACATTTTGGGGTGACCGTTTAAAAATTTTGCACTAAAGTTAGTTATTATATACCGAAAATTCAAGACGGTTGACAGTACGCAGACTAAGCCTCTACTGACTATATAACCATAAAACTAAATTTAGATAAAATGTTTTGGTTTTTAATAGTATTTTGAATTGTTCGTATAATAAATGTATCATTCTATATAATTATTTTGTGGCTATTATTGAGTTTGTATCCTGCGTTTTGCTTTAAACGTGTTTTTAAAAGTGTTTTTTTTTATTTCAGTTCTGTAGGAAAATACATATTCCGTACTTATTATTAGGTTATAATAATAGCCTTTTTTCTTACCTTACCACACCTACGACGTAGAGCAGTAGTGTACACAAGAATTTTTTAAAGAGAAGGGGTCGGGGGTTTGAAGGTTTACCATTCTCATATACTCCAATACGCAGCAAAACATAATTTTTTTTTATTTTGTCGATTGTCGGGAACAAAAAACAGCAAAAGATAAATTACTGAATAAATAATTAACATTAATAAAATAAAAAAATTACTAATATCTAATACTTAATTACATTTTACGTACTGTATAAATGAAACTATAATGAATCGGGAAAAAATGAAGGGTTAGGAGGGTTAGTCCGGACCTGTGGACCTCTCCTCCATCTTTGTGTGCGTCACTGACACTGGTGGATCACAACTCCTTGAAAAAATTAGAAGTAGCCGGTACCCTGAAAAAGTCTGCCCACCCCTGGTATAGAGTATACATTATTATATGAGCCACTATCAACCTGTTAATTATCATAGCTTATCGCTTTATTATCTATTACTTTTAGACATCCTTATTCTTTGTTGAGTCACTAACATTGTACTAGTACAACAAAAGTTTTCTTCAAGCTTTGATCATTATAAAATAGTTAATGGCATCATTGTTATCAATTTACATTGTAATATTTTGAGTGCATAGCAACATCAAACTCTGTTAAACTTTTCATTTTCCATAGTTCCGCACACATACACTCACAAACATAACGCATATATAATTCGCTAGGCGGTGGTATGTTCGCTGTAATCTTAATTTTTTTCTCTTTTTTCGCCCTCCATTTTTTCGCACCCTAGGCACGTGCCTAGTGTGCCTTAAGCGGAAAAGCGGCACGGGTAATGGACTCGTGGCTGCGTGTCGTAAGTTCGAGCCTAGTACCACTAAAGACAAGACATGTAGGGGTCCTCCTATTGGTGTGATGTGGGGGTGCCAGCTCAGGTTCGTCCTTGTCGCTTGACCATGGTTCAAATTCACGAGATCCGTTGCTGAAAGCCCTGGTATAGCTGAATAATGCGACGTTAATATTCACTCACTCAGAATACAATACAGTTACACCAAAAAATGAGTATAACGTGATTTAACATGGAATATAAAGTGTTTTCCATAAAAATTCCACAAGTCCGAGATGAACACAGCACAGTGAGTAAAATAGAAATAATATAAGGGTTTTTTGTGCGGCCGGTACTACTGAGTACCCGGGGGATGGGGACCACTACCCCCTACGGGGTTTTTCAGAATCACGAATAGGACCCGTTACAATAAATCTGAATTATATTACTATGTAAATTAAAATTATAAAAATAATTGTAGATAAGAATAATTTTATTATACATAAGAATAATTATAATTTTTTATGAGCATAATATTTACTTAGCAGGCAGAGCTCAGAAGTATACATTTCCTGTTTATAGTCAGATCCACAAAGTTGTTATGATTTACACAACTCCCGTTTTATTCAGAGAAAACAAAGATGCGGAACTAAGTGAAATCTGTAAACAAAATCAACGGTTTCTTCCGTCTGAACACCTAACCATCTGTTTAGAAAGATCCTTTCGTTCCCTACTCTCCACGGCCTTGGACATCGTGAGAGATTTCGCAGGTAAACACTAAATACTTGACTCATTTTCACTTGCTACGACCCCAGGTGCTTTTGATGCGGTCCGTCAGGAAGAGAAAGGGATCTACAGACCCCCAGCGACCCTTTCCCATTGTCCTCAAAGAGTTGACCCTCTTTCTTTTCCTGTTTACGCAGTGATTCCTTGGGAAAGAAGGGATACGCTGCTCATGGGGGAGGCGATAAGTATCGGTTTTTTTTTTTCGAGAAAAAAGGGGTGGGGTGTTGTGATCGTGAGACGGGTCAGTAGATATTACGGGGTAGTTTCCATTGTATGGGAATGGTTATCGTTTTCTTTACAAGTTAGAGGTAGATAAAGAGGGATCCAAACGGAATTTTCACCCCCTCAAATGGGAAGATTTTATCATTTTTTTTTGGATGAAATATTTTTTAGTGTTTTTTTTTACATATGACTTCATAATTAAATTTTAGCATCTTGTTTTGACAACATTAATTAAAATACAAAATATTAATAATTTATAAAACGGTTGATAAGATTCTCTCAGCTTCAGGAATAATTTAAATAACAATTCTATTTGTTTCGAGGTAAAACAGTTAAAGACCTCTGCACAGTCTATTTGTAAAGTCATAATTGTATTTTCATCTTGATTAGAGAATACATTTTTTTCAAGATTCCCTTCTATTATTTATCATAAAAGCTATAATTATAAAATTCTATATACGGTAGCGACCTTTTTAATTTAACTTGGTTTTACCGGTATTTTTTTCAACTGAAAAACTGTTTTATATACGGCTTTCACGCCTCTATAAGTAGTTTTTTTTCAGTGGCATATACAAGGAAGAGCTTTTGCGGTTCTACTCTCCATAACCAACAGATTTTTAATTTTTACCCTATAGATTACCCCTCTACGCTTTCGTGAACATGTGGTTTTTAGAATGTATCCTCCTCTCCATAAGAGGGGTCTGGTAATTTCTGATTCTTTTTTTAATGCACATTGATGGCCCAAATTGGGGGGGACATTCTGAAATTCTTAAGTCTTTCAACTCCGTACGCTCATAAAAAATATACAGTTCATCTAACAGTAATTTTGAAGTAAATTTAATACATCGTAAAATCCGGCGTATAACGCGCACTTTTAACACAAAAATAAGATCGAAATTTAAGGGTGAGTTTTATACGTCGGGTATAAAAATGATAGCTTCAAAAATAAATAAAAAACTAAGACTTCTACAAAGATTCTACGATCAAAAGCAACGGAATGAAGCGTACTTGCACACGCACATCATTTCAAAGTAGCTGTAAGCGGTCCAAAGAACTTCCGAGTGTTGTATTTCATACTTTAACGATCAATTATAATCGTTATTCTATAGAATACCTAGTAGGGTTTGCAATCCCGTGTCATATTTTCAATCCCCGGATTTCGAGAGAACATAATCCAAATCCCGGTATTGGTCCCAGGATTAGGAGTGGACTATTTATTAAAAATACTTACATATTAGCATGGATGAAATTGCATAATAAAACTAAAAATATAACTAAAAATAGTCTTAATATTACTTTTATTGAAAGAAATAAAAAATAATAATATTTCATCATAAAAAAAACAAATAAAAATAGTACATATACTAGTAGGTGTTATCGTCATTAAATAGGAGATGTTCTTTTCAAGTAGTCACCACGTCTCCCTCTATTTACAAAAAAAGACATTTCTTTTTACTGAATTTTTGATGCATTGTCTCAAACCTAATAGAATGAACTGGTGCATATACCTCTCTGATAACTTTATCTAGTTCTTCTGCTACTCTTAATGGTTTTTGTATACAAATGGATCCAGTTATTGAATCAGAATGTGAATCCATTTCAAGTGCTACCTCATTTGAAATTGAAGAATTGTTAGAAATTGAGCTGTTAATAATGCAATGGGATTTGAAGTGTCTTAAGTCCTCCAAGCAGGTCTGCTATTAATTAACGGCATTTAATTGAAGAAGGAACTGTAACAAAATCTATTCTTAAGATGTTGCTTATATTATTGTGTAAATATTGCTGTGAGCCACTTAGATCTGGGCGACGTTCTCCCATACGAGAAATGTGTGTGTGTGTGTGTGAGAGCTTCATATATTTTTTTCTACCTATAGCACTTATGATTGCACAAAAAATTCTACGTACATATTTCAGAAACAAAATATAAATTTTCAAAAAATTAAATTCTTAGAAAATCTTTATCAGAAAATTTTTTTTTTTCAATATAATTCAGACAAAAGTTAAATCCCGGGATTTCGAGACTGAATAAAACTCCGGGATCCCGGGGATGCAAACCCTAATACCTAGTTAAATCGTAGAATTCAATAGTTGTATATACTTTAACTGACTTGTTCAATTATTTCATGAAATACCTGCTTATTCTACGAAATAACGGATTTCACACTTTAACGGTAACATATACAAAATTGTAACAAAGAAAAAAAATTATTATTGTTATTATTTGCATTGCATGCTGATTGCTATATAAACTCATTCAAAGTTCTTTCGTGGCCGCGGAAGCTGAATACTCCTAGTCAAAAACTAGTTACTGCTATGCAATATCTGAAAATTTTATTTTAATATAGCATTAAATTTACTTCTAAATTATATATAAATATTTTATTATGGAACAGTTCATTTTCTATAAAGCTGAGGATATAAAAATATCAAAAGATTCACAATTCTGTCCGCCTTTGCATATTCCATTTAATTGATATTGCTACTTTCGTTATATGGGGAATATAATGAAAATAAGTATTCCTATTTATTAGACTTTTAATTTACTTCGAAAATAAAACAACTGGTAAAATAACAAAAAATTAAAAGTAACAAAGTATCAATGATACAAAAATTAAAAACGCTTGCTCAGCAATAAGTAAAAGTTGTTAACAGTGAATATTTTTCAGACCCAATGGGTTATAATGTCATATGACGGACATTCTAAGGGCGCATGAAACTCAAAAGTTTTATAACGAGCTATACTACTTTGAAAACAGCATTTCCTCCGTAAAAATATGATTATGATTTTTCAAATTTACCATTGAATTAAAACATGGTTTCTTAGTTTTTAAATATGCTTGAATTTTGTTTCTTTGTATTATAGAACTTTAAATATATAGATACAGGAAAATACGTTTAACGTGAAAACGCTTAAGAAGAAATATTGGTTAACACGAAATAATACAACGGCCCAACAAACTATGCATTTTTTTTTATTAACACGAAACGAAAATCACTTAACACGAAAAGATTTCCCTCCTGGGAATGAACAAAATAAGGAAATCACCTGCCGGATTGGTGTGTTTTATTTTATTATCGAAATAATTATTTGCAGCAGATGATGATAATGTGAGTGCAGCCCCATTTATAGCAAAGACATTCTGGAGTTAATTCAAAGCTCAAAAAATATCATTGTTGCAGATTCCGAGGACGAAAAAGAAATGAATAATGCCTCTCCCTTCATCATCCGAAATAAGGAACATCATGAAAAGTATGCGCAGTTATTTAGAATAGTATTCTCCAAAGATAAAATGAATAACAAAATGTATGACATTGAACAATTTGTTGACAAATTGATGCTAAAAAAGACTATGCAAAGAATAATATCAGATTATTTTCCAAAAGCTGAACAAATACTTAGTTTTTCAAAAAAACTTGAAAATTGTGTATTTAATTTCATTAAATTCTTGTGAATGTTTTTGTTTCATTGATCTTTATTTAATACATGCATATATACATATTTTTGCAAATATAATTTACTTTAATAAATTTATTTTATTGAAACAAGATATCAATCATTGGCATGGCCTAGTAATTTTAGCGCGTTTTTCACATGTTGTATTTTACAATAATGCAACTAAAGAACTTTTTACTAACAGAAAGTAGTACTGTACTAAAAAAAAATTTAAAAATTATTAAATTTAAATATGATTTGGCTCATCTAGAGGGCACAAATGCGACCAAATGCCGAAAACCCGAGGTCAACTGGTTGCTTATTGGCTGAGAAAAAGGTACGACAAAATATGGAACGAAGACGAAATTTGCGTCCTAATAGCGCTATTGTTCCACTACGTGAAAAACGCGCGAAAAATGGGGATTTTCTTCTTTTTTTGCGGTATCCTTTAACACGAAAAAATAATTCAGTCCCTTCAATTTTGTGTTAAACAATTTTCACTGTATATATATTTGATCATGCAAAGCTCAGACATCAGCCCTTCTACACGGTGAGTCTTCAGTGGTACCAGAACTCCTACCCATGATTCAATAGCCATAACGTTGGCCACAGGTTCGAGACCATGACCATTCAGTTACCACAGTCACTCAGAAATTTACTTACGAGAAATTTAAACAGCGGAATAAAAATCGAGAAGCCCAGTGGCCAAGTGGTAGCGTGCCGTGCTTTCACACCACATGTCCGGGGTTCTATCCTTCGGCTGGGCAAGGTCGACTCAGCCTTTCATCCTCCAGTGGATCGTTAAAGGAGTATTAAGCTTTCTCGGGGACTAAACACTTGGGGTTTCGCTTCAGACTGACCACCTGAACGGGACATCTGCTCATGCACCTCAGCAACCAATGGTCACGTATACTGAGATGGGCAGATCAGGCCTTGGCCCTCACGGACCAAGTTGCGCCACTGAGTTTAGTTTAATAAAAATTGAACATAAATAAAAATCAAAGGAATTTAATAGAAAGAATTATCACAGAAAAGAGATCTTGCACGCTACAAGGGATACCAATGTAAATATCTTCGGTAATGAGAAAGCCGATGAACTTACCAAAGAAATCAGAACTTGCCTTCAATCATCTAACCTCACGACCCTCATCAATACCAATACCATTGCCACCTGAAGGTTAATCAACAATAATTTTAAATATTCCATCCCAGCTCTAAATAGCAACCGTACAATAGCATCAATAATAACTAGACTTAGAACAAAGCACTTAAAAGGAATGAAAATATCAACTGACGGACAAAGGAGTTACACAATCATTGCCAACTGCCCTAATGTTCAACTGTCTCCACAACATCACTGCCATCATTCAACCTTTTCAAGATCAACCCAGAAGATTTTATCTTGTCCGATAAGGCTGTTGAGGTTGCCGAAGCTTTCGAAGACAGCTTCGGAGCGATCTAAAGCTTATTTTTCTATTAATCTGCACACCATGGACACGCCAACAACAACAGCAAAACACTTTAAAGTCCAGCAGAAAGTATCAATCATATAAAATTCCAAATACGTAGAATTATTAAATTTGAAATACACTCTGTAATTTCTTATCAGATTCTTTTTGGGATCCCCTGCTAAATTCTTACCGAGCAAACACGCACTTCTGTTTATCACAATACGTGCAATTTGAAAACAAACACGTCCGCTTTTCAATTTTATTGTTTAATGTTTCAGCATCCTTAGAAGAGAAGTATTTTGACTGCTACCGCAGAGCAATATTTGCAGTTATCGACCTTGTTTAAGTGGAAACAAGACCTCTGTCACGTTCAAGGAAGAGATGAGCTAGTTATTCTTCCTAGGACTCCGAACTTCTACATTACATAAGAGATCAGTCTGTTTTCTTTCATTTCTTTTTCTTTTTTCATTAACATAAAATAATGAAATCCAAGAACTCTTTGAGGTCTAAAAAATTATCGTATCAAATAGATTTTGATACGATATTTTAACATTCAATTTTTTCCCCTTTAGTCTGTTCTGTTATATTTATTTTTATAATCAAGAATTATATATACGCATGACCTTGAATAGTCGTTTTTTAAAATGTTAACTTTTCTTGTTTGTATGTTTGAAATTATATTCTATAATATTTGGCGTCCATTTTGTTTATGAAGTCTAATTGGTATTGCATTGTTAATATTACTGTAGCTTAAATATTATTTTTTTGTGTTTAAGGTTACATTTTTAAGAAATTCAAATTAGAAATTAAGAATAAAAATATATTCATGTCAAACTAAATTTATTTTTCGTTAATTCAAAATAGTAATCCTTTATTTTTTTAGTGGAATTTATTTTGGAAACTTATTTTTTTAATTTAATTTTTATAAGTAAAAATTAATAATCTAACTTAACATTAATTTTTTTTTCAAATCGTTACATATTTGGAAAACTAAGAATATATAATACGGGTATTAATTACGGATGATTATTAATTACTAAGCAATGTTGAACATTTAAATGAGTCAGTGAGAAAGAAAACTTTATTGAAAAACGGAATAATCGATTGAAAAATAAACTTCATTTTAGATCAAATTCAATACGCACTTTTTTATAAAATTGTGATTAAGGGCTGAATATAATTTCTAACTTATTGGATTCTTTAATCGATTTTAGTCCCATTTATATCGAGAACCTTTAAATACTAGTCCCAATAATTATTCGACCAGATAAATTAATCTTTATATTAGAGAAACATATTCATTTATCCTTGCAGGATTTTGTTTACTATTTTATTTCGATTTATATCCAGCACGAGAGAGAATTTAATTATTAATCCCGATAAACTTTCGAATAACTAAATTAATTTTCGTATTAGAGAAATTTAATTATTTACCTTTATATGATTATATGTGAGTTCCTTATTTTATTTCACATATTTATCACTATTACATATTGACAACAATAAATTATTTAATAGATTATAACGAACCTTATAGACGTATAATACATTTGGAATCATCTCATAAATTTGGTGCTTTGTGACGCTATAAACACTCTTTAAAAAACTAGTGATTAAGGGCTGAATATAATTTCTAACTTATTGGATTTTTTAATCGATTTTAGTCCCATTTACACCGGAAACCTTTAAATATTAGTCCCAATAAACATTAGGTCAGATAAATTAATCTTTATATTAGAGAAACACATTTATATTTACCCTTGCAGGATTTTGTTTACTATTATATTTCATCTATATCGCGCACGAGAGAGAATTTAACTAGTAATCCCGATAAACATTCGAATAACTAAATTAATCTTCGCATTAGAGAAACTTAATTATTTACCTTTATGTGATTCTATATGTGTTCATTATTTTATTTCAGATATTTATCACTATTACATATTGAAAACATTAAATTATTTAATAGATTATAACGATTATTACAGACGTATAATACTTTTAGAATCATCTGATAAATTTGGTGTTTTGATAATTTCTTTTAATTTTTACTAAAGAATATGATTCTCAGAAATATATATCAAAAATATCGTTTATATTACTAAACTAAAAGGCAGTAAAAAAAATGGAAGTTGTGTTTTATTCAGTAGTTCCAAGATTAAATTCTGAAAAAGATGAGCGCTTGATAACTCACATAATTTTTTTATCCTTTTGAGAAAAGTCACTTCAATGCATGCATTTTCTGTATGATTTACTTTTTCCATTTATTAAGATCGAATTCAAAGTTTCTGTAGTACAATAGAGTCCGGATGACTACACTGGTGTCCAAAAGTTAAGCATAAATCGTAAAATGCGAAAAACATGGAGTAAATATTCGTAAAATTATTCCAAATTTCTTGCGGATATTAATTGGGTAAGAAGGAACAGTGGGTTTATGCAAAACTTTTCAGTCGACTACGTCCTGCGCGAAACACCGGCGCATGTCGGAACGCGGAGAAACCGATTCACGCAGCATAGGCAGTTCAGACAAGTTTCGTGCAACTGCTGTGCGAAGGAACGTTGTAAACCATCAAACAAGGTGAATGATGCACAAAGACGCCATTGGAATGTTTACGAAAGGAAGAATCGTTGAATGCTGGAATCCTCATGATCACAAACCGAAGTGTCTCGAATTCTGAATGGGACCAGTCTGTGATCTCAGACTGTGGCAGAGGTTCAAAGAACGGAGATGTTACCCGACAACCAGTATCAGGTCGACAAGAGTCACAACCCCTCGCCAAGACCGATATCTGGTAATAAGTGCGCGACGTCAGAGGGGCAGTACTGCCAGAGCACTGGGTTCGCGCTCACAGTCGCCACAGGAATACGAATTTCGAGAAAAACTGTTTACAGGTGAGTCAATCATGCTGGCCTGTATGTCAGAAGACCAGCATTTGCATTCCCCTCACGTCTGCGCATAAACGCGCTCATTTGAACTGAAGTTTGAAACATCAACATTGGAGTGTGGGAAAGTGGGCCAATGTGATGTTCAGTGACGAGTCCCGGTTTAGTCTGAGTAGTGATTCTCGGCGGGTAACGATATGGAGAGAACGTGGAACACGTTTTGAACCAAGAAACATAACGGAAAGACATCATTTTCCATCAAGGGGAGTAATGGTATGAGCAGGCATCATGATGGACGGCCGCACAGACCTCCATTTCTTTGACACGGGGTCTGTGACTGCTCAAAGATACAGAGACGAAGTTCTTGAGCCTTATGTTCGCTTGTTTCGAGGTGCTGTCGGTCCTGACTTCATATTCATGGATGATAATGCGCCATGTCACCGAGCGGTGCTGATTGATGACTTCCTTGAAACGGAAAACATCCAGCGCATGTCGTGGCTTGCGAACTTCCCTGATTTAAATCCTATCGAGCATGTATGGGATATGCTCGGGAGACAAATTGCAGCCCTTTCACACCCACCAAGCTCCGTTACAGAACTGAAGAGAGCTCTCCAAGAAGCTTGGAACCATTTGAGCCCACAACTCATTCATCATTTCATAGCAAGTATGGTAAATCGCTGTGCAGCGTGCCTGGCTGTCAGAGGTGACCACACGCCTTATTAAACTGCAGCATCAGTATTTTATTTAATGTTTTCTTTCATTTTTTCTTTAAAGTGTGAATCCTTGCTATGCTCAGTTTTCTTTCAAACTGCTACTTTGGATAATAAAATTAATTATCATTCTTTTGATTTGCTTCCTTATTTTATAACCATTTTACACTCGCATATCACGTTTCCCGCCATTCTGATTTACAGTTCCTTCTTTATTCACATAATTATCAATTATGCTTAACTTTTGACTCCAGTGTAAGCGACACCCTTTCACACAGGGACGTCTTAAGGCATGGGCGAACTGGGCCCGGGCTTAGGGCCTCGGCCACAATGGGGGCCTCGTCTCGTTCTTGACTCAGCCTGAATGCGATCATGATTTGAATAATTTTTACTTTCAAATGCTTTACCCGGTTGTATTCTCCAAGAAACTGGGAATTTCGGACAATATGTCAACTGGCTACTTGTGATGACCATTATCCATGTGTATAGGCCTAAGCCTATATATATATATACCACCATGCACCATCATTACTCATTCAGTCAAAAGGTGGCAGTCGGTCGAGCCGGTTTGTGCGATTGTAAGAATGCTACGTACTGTCTACTTTTAAGGGCCATATGTGGGACCCACTTTTGTGTATGGGCCCAGAACTTCAAGAAGTCTTAAGATGTCCCCCCCCCCACGTGCAGATCTGTTCCAGAACGATATCGAGCAAAACATTATGTCTAGGGATTGCAATACCGGTATTCACAAGTCGAAATACCGTTTTTTCGGTATTTTACAAGAAAATTTTTAAATTGTCTCCACTACATGTTCAGGGATCACCAACATAGCAAAGTGTATACGTTTTTGTTTTCATGTCTCTCTAACGGGCGAAATTATTTAGACTGGGAATATAAAGTTGCATCGTACAATCAAGAGAAATGATAAAATATATGAATCATCCAAGGAAGTGGGTCCAAACTACCCTATTACAGCTCAGAGTGATACTGCACATGCGCAGGATTCGTAGTCTGATTTTCGTATCTGTGAAAACAAGGTTGTAGTTGTGAAGAAAGTGCGTAATATTTCGATATATTTTGAATTGGTGAGTTTGTTATTCACATTGTACTTGCGTATCATTCAGTACATTTGATGCATTATGTTTTTTCAGATCACGTTTCAAAAATTTGTAATAATACCACAGACTGAATAGTAATATTTACATTTTTTGTGATTTAAATAAATAAGATATTCCTTTACTTTTTTTTTTATTCTCAAGTTACAAATTATTTTTTGTGATATTTACACTCTCTAATAAAACTGGCGAATAAAACAAATACCTGTGTTTCCCTTCGTTTTCTAAAATTTCTACGACCGGTATTAAGACCTAAAAAATACCGAATACCGGTATTGAACTTTTGGTTCGATATTGCAGTCCCTAATTATGTCCGATGCAGAAATTATTACTGCTGTCCCAGTTAGTGAAAAAACGCAGAAAAGGATGAAAACGCGTCAACATTGACGACGTCATACAAACTCCTAAAATATCACATAGCGAGAGACTAAAGGCTACCGAAACCACCCTTCAGTATTTGGAACAACAAAGTGCGTCGGTAATGGACTTACTGTTCCTTCGTCGTCTTCGTGATGACGCAGGGAAACGCAGACTGCAGTATTAAAGATATTACTCATTTCTTTTTTTTTAAAAAATTGGTTAATAGTAAAAAACCTATTTCCGTCTACCCTGTGACCCAGCTAAAGGTTGGGAGAAAGTGAAGGATTATTCACATGATAATTTCCAATTATTTTATTTATCACTTTAATCGACTCAAGCACAAATCAATGCAACACTATAAATAGGAGGATCCAATCAAACAACAGAGGGAAGGAACGGGGAGTCGCGTTTTGGGAGAAATACATTTACTAAACTACTTTATAATAATAGTTACTCCTTAATATTACTTTACACAGTAGATATGTAACTAATGTCCGCTTAACCACTTTAATACTTTAAATATCAAAGTAATAGGAAGCTGAAAATACCTGAACTTAAGCAGTTTTCTAATCAATTACAACTTCCTATCTTTAATCTATTATAAGGTCTTTTTAACCCTTTATGGTGATCTTCACCTTGTATCTCTTTTGTCACCAGTAGCGCGCACAAAATTTTTTCAAGGGGGGTGTCCATCTTCGAAAGTCCCCCAACTCGTATCATACCTGAAGACAACGCCAATTGATTCTTCTGATTTTGCAACAAAAAAAAAAAAAACAGTAAAAAATAAATTATTAAATTAATAATTAGCATTAATTAATAAAATAAATTGTTAATTACAAGTACTTAATTAAATTTTACGTTACATATATATAGGATTATCATCAATCGAAAAAAACTCAAGGGCTTTGGGGGGTGTCCGGACCCCTAGGACACCCCCCTTGTGTGCGCCACTGCTTGTCACCACTAGTTAACTAAAATCTAACCTTCTAACTTTCTGCTATCTAATCTTCTTCACTTCTAACTCACTAACTCCCTTTAACTCGCGAACTAGAACTATATATAATAAACTTAATTTGCATATCACGCTTTCTTCTTAGGAGAAGATTGGTGAATTTTGCTAGCTCCAAAGAATACCCAAGAAGATTAGAAGAAGGTAGCGTATTGATCCGTCACACAGTTTTAGCAAAGTTAATTTTTATTATAGAAGCTTTATGCCTTCATAAAGTATTTTTCCGAAGTGAGTGTGATTACGTAAATTACTGTATATTATGTGTTCATTCACTTTCAATTTCGTGTAGTTATTTAGGTATATTTGCCGTTCTACGCGCACCCTTCTTTCTTACATAGAAACCTGAAATGCACGTACGTAATGCTCTTATTGTTTGAAGTCATTTATTCAAAGTATTATTCCAAGCTTTAGAAAAAATAGCATACTACTAGAATTACAACCTTTAAGTTCGTAAGGAATGTCATTACTTTTAAATAAACAATATTTCGATATATGTAGAATTTTAATTTTTTCCTATGCTCATCTTTTTTATTTTTTTAAACTCCTATTTTTATACTGGCGTATAAAGCGCACCCTTTAATTTCGATATTATTTTTTGTGTTCAAGTCCGCGTTATGCACAGGCATTTACGGTAATTATCAACAAAGTATTGAAAGAGCATGATCTTCCGAAATTCTATAAACTCTTCATTAATTGTATGTGTAAGTCATAGGTTCTCAACGTGGGCGATAGCGTCCCTTGTGGGCGTTTGAGGCTTTTAGGGAGCAGTAAAAAATCCAGAGAAAATTAGGGGGCGTTGAGATGGCACGGAGGGGCTTGGGGAGATAAACCAAATATAGTCTAAAAAACATGCTGATTATGTACTAACAAAGTAAACTTTAATACTGTTTATATGTTGATTGTATGTATTTAAATTATTTCTATATCACATGTGTAGGAAAATTCATATATTTCGGTAGTTCGGGAAATAGATGAAAAACTTAAAGATTACATTGCATTCAGACCTACAGTAAAATGAATGATATAGTGCACTTTAATTTATGTAGTGCACGTGTTGTCTTTGTGAGCAATAGAAAAATGTTTCGTCTGCTGCATTTCATTACGTATATTATCCAAGAAACATGATTAAATATGTTAATTAAGAATTAGCGTGTGATTCTTTAAAGGCTGGAACTGTCAATTTATATTTATTTTGAAAGCAATTGCTTATTATAAATTACTTCCTATCATCAAAACCCCTGCCTGTCTTCATAACAGGTAAGCTAAAACTTTTAAATAAAGAAGGAATTCAGTAGCGCGTTACAATTCTAGCAATATCCTATATATGACTAAAATAAATAATATTACATATTTAAATATATTTGTGGCAACAGCTATCTCAAATTCGCAACAAAAAAAAACACACAAAAAAAAAACAACAAATTTGGGGGTTTTTTGAAACAAATTAAATTAAAAAATATATTCTACTAGTAATAGAATATTTTTTTTAAAAAATTAACTCTTGTTTTCATTATGTATTATGTACACTTTGAATTCTATAGAGTGTGAGAGGGCGGTATCGAAATATTCTCTAAAAAAGGGGGCGCCAGTTTAAAAAAAGGTTGGGAAACTATGGTGTAAGTGTTTGTGATCTATCTCAACCAAAATCTCAAGCTAATGTTCTTATATAAATATAATGAATTATTAACCGGAAATTAAATGTGCACTATCCTAATTTATTCATAATTCGCCGACGTCACAATATTTCATGAATATTTATCAAATAACAAGCATTTACTCAATTAAGAAACACTTAGAGACTACGCAATTAATTAATTTGGGCAATTAATTTTCTCTGCAGTTACGTTTCATCAATTATGCACTTACCCCTTTTCTCATCCAAAAACTTTAGGATAAATACCACATATCAAGAATAAGTATTCTGTTCCCATCTGTAAGGCTTATGTTTTAATATTTTTTTTTTATTAACTAGCATTACAAGTGTGTTTTGCCTATTGATCATTAAAAAAACAATGTCTATTGAAATATAAGGTGAAAATTTTGGTACATATATCGCTAATAGTTTTAAAGTGTCATCTAAGTTACGATAAAAATAAGTACTGATCTAAAATAAACTAAATAATTTATTAAAAAAGGAGGAAATCTGCGAAACTGGGTATTATTTTAAATCTAAAAATCATTGTACTCCCAAAACAAAAATTCAAATGAAGACAATACTGGGTGACGACTCTCTTTTCCTCTTTCAGAAATAATATACCTCATAAAAATTTCTCCTTTACAGCCTCCAAGAAAGCCGTTATATATTACACACACACAAAACTATGTATTTCGGCTCTGTGTATGATTCCATAAAGAACTATGGGAGATAAACGAGTTATATAGATAATAGTATCATTTACAAAAGATGAAGCTAGAATAAACCTTAGTAAGAAAAAGTGAAATATAAATCGCAGCAAATATACCAATTACTTGGTAAAGAAATAATAAAAGCGCGCACACACACACTTAATAATTTAAACTCATAATTTAATTCGATAAAACCATTTAAAAATTACCTTTGTGTTTGAATGCATTTTTTCACTTTTCAGTGGCTTAGCGACTTATCTAGTTGAGAAGCTTGGCTCCAAATTCCAGATGACATCCAATTAATTTTAAAAATAAAGGTTTTCTGCTTTTGTTGTCAGTCTCAAAACCTTACAAATTGAAAATGTAATCACAGCAAGATAGGCATGAGATTTTTTGTACATACTTTCGCATACTTACTATAAAAGTTAGTATGAATTTAGATCTGAAAGTTCTGATTTTCTTAAAAGCAAAATTAATATTTTTAGTACTGAGTATTTTTTTTACCTTTATTTTTTCTTTTAGATTCAGCTACCAAAACAATTATTAAAATTCCATATGTTTGGATTCCAGGGCATCAGTTTATAAATATCGGAATTTTTAAAATATTTTCAAGAACATTGAGAATAAATCAGTCTTTATTATATATTCAGAGAACTCTAAAGAACAATCATTCTTCAAGAGAAATTCTTTTCTCTACTATTAATTTTGGATACTGAACTACGGTTAAAAGAATGTGAAATAATCAATTCTAAACGAGAGAACAAAGACTTTTTAAAGGTCACGTGTACAACAATCTGTTCAATCATGCACTGAAACTACAGAAGAGTTGATATGTTACGTAACTTACGGTGCCATAACAATTCAGGCTTCAGTAACTAGTAAATAAATAAAAAGGCCTTTATTGTAAATTTTTTTTTCCATTTATTCTTTTCCCTGATGATTTGATTTTTTTTTTGTAAAGAATTTAACAAGTGTTTTTACAAATACATTTTTATGACTTTTATACAAATTTTTTCCTTCCCCAACAGTAAATACTGCTTATAATACCTTTTTGAAGTATTTTTCAACTGTAAATACTTTTTTTCTAATTAGGCTTAATTTTAGGTTGATTTTTATACGGTTTTGCTATTAGTGATTTTTTTTTTAACTCTACACAGTATTAATTACAAAAACAATATTATTAAAAATTGTCAACAAATATCTTAATATTATCGATACATATATATTTTTAATGTATGGCACCAATTTTTTGTATATTTATTCATGACATACGAAAGGACAAAAGAGGGGAGGGGGATCAGAGTAGTATGGCGAAAAAAATTATTTTTAATCGAAACCTACCTATGCTTAAAAAATGTTCACCAGTACGGAGATTAGAATAAAAAGATATTTAAAAAATAATTTTGTTGTTGTTACTTATGCCACCTGATCGACAGTAACATCAGATCAAGGTTCACGAAATTCATCGCGGCTAGGGGCTAGATTTTTACGTCTGTCGTTAGCTTAAGCTTTGAGCGCCATGCAGGTGACAGTACGATTTTGCTCGGTTCCATCCCAATTTTGAGAGAGAGCACCCTGGGTGTGGTCAAGGGCTTCCCACCTCTCTTCCCCTTCCATCAACTTCACGAGAGGACTTGAGGCTCTATGTCTATTTAGAGTAACCCCTTGCCGTACACACACACAAAGGCACTACACATTTACAAACAATCATGCCTTCTCCGGGATTCGAACCCAGGCCCTACGGCACCGCAGTCAGCGTAACTAACCATTATACCGGAAGGGCGGCAAAAAAACTTAATATTGCCCGAAAGAGGTTGAATTTCGGACAAAGTGGAAAGACTTGATTTTGATTCAATGATTTTAGTATCAAAATAAAATTATTTTTCTTCAATATAAGTAATCCAAAGCGATGATAATTGATAAGTGAATATTGATTAGTGAATAATACACTGTACTATATTCCAACATTTCATAACCGTAGACCTCTCTCCTCGCACCTTCGAGTTGGTCTGATTCAAGCTTTTTCCGTCTACCACCGTATCGTGCTTTGTAATTTTTGACAGTTTTTTTTTTTGAAATTAAAAACTAAAGAGAGCAATTAAAGGTACCTAATATTTTTTTCTTGTAACAATTTAGTAAGTGTCCTCTCATCGCAATAAATGTTAAAAAGCTCAAAAATGCCTCTTTCACTTAAACAAAAAATACTTTGATTTTTTTACCATACAAATTAATTTTTCCCTTCATCAATAAAGCAGAGATCATCTTTTTCGCAAAGGTAGGTTTTTAAATTCTAGGGGGGGGGGGAATTTCGATCCTCCTTAATGTACAGTAAAGCAGAAATTTTTAACAATCCGTTATATTTGTAGATTATATTTATATCATACAAAATATTCATAGTTTTATTTAAAAATAAGTTTCATATATAGATATGCAGTGAAATACGTTCAACGCGAAAACGTTTAAGGCGAAAGAAATATCGGTTAACTCGAAATAATACAACGGTCCCGACAGACGACTATGTATTTTCATACACTTTTTCGTTTAACACGAAACACAAATCGCTTAACACGAAAAGATTCATTTTCTGGGAATGAACAAAATACGGAAAACACCAGCCGTTCGTGCTAAATTTAAGAGGGATGTGAAATTAAAGTGAGGTGGTGTCGCATGTTTCGTAAAAAGGAGGCTAACTTGGCTTCAAAATACCCTCGGAATAGCCTGTGGCAGGAGCCAATTTTGTTTATCTAAACTCTACTTCACCCTCCACCCCTACAAGCGCGACACTAAAACATCTCATCTCTCATCAGTTGGCTTTGGAATTCGGTGGCGAGTACACCGTAGTGTGAATAAATATCAAGTAAGTTAAATTCGCGGTTTTTTTTTCTATTTTAGAAGAAATTTTTTATGAACACACAATAGCAAAGAACCCGGGAGAAAGCAAATTGCTATTTCACTAAAATTAAAGATGAACTTTCTTAAGGATGTTGATCAAAAACAGAATACGAGCACGGAAATCTGTAAAGATTTTCGTACAGTTAAATTTTGCAGAAATTTCTCTGTGTGAATGTTTTGTTTCATTTATTTTTATTAAATACTTTATGCATACAAATCTATGTAAATAAAATATACTCTAATAAACTTGATTTTGTTGCATATATGCTTTGCTTTTAACTATCTCTTAAAACAAAATTCTTAAATCACGGAAAAATATTTCAGTTCCCTCAGATTCGTGTTTAACGATTTTCACTATATATAAAGAAAACGGCAGCATAACTCCTAGCCGAGAAAGGAAGATTGAAAGTTCGTCTTAAAATTATTCGACAACTTGCGACAGCTGTTTTTTTTTTTTTTTTAAATGGAGATTTGGGGATTTTTTTTTTTTTTTTTTTGTGGTTTTTAGACTTGTTTAATACATTTTAAGAAAAATAAGCTAAAATTAAGAAGAGAAAAAGAAATTATTATTATTAAAATGGGAAAAAACGGATAAAAATTTACAAAAAATGACATAAACAAGGTCCATTCTGTTCCAAAAGTTTATGAACAAATTTTCAATTTTTCAATTCTGATGTGTTGCTATGTTAATCATTTTTGAAATGATTTTCAGGATAAGAGATATTTTAATTTTTACAAAACTAGAGCTCTTTATATTAGTTATTATATGAAATAGCTTAAGAAAACAGTGACTATATTAACATAAGGGACTGTAAATTTTTTAATAAAACAGTGATTGATAAATCTGAAGGTTAAAACACTTTTACTATTATACAGAACATACACAAAAAATTTCAGTAAATTATTTTCAAAACTTTTTAGCAATCGCTGTCCCCGTTTGAGCATTTAAAAAAGAAACCACATTTCGAATAAAACGCTTTTTAAAGTATGATATCTCTCTTAAAGTAATGGCATCTGCTTTTACTAAAACACTAATAGTTTTTGTTCTAGTGAACGGAAAATTAAACCTTGGTATTTTTATAAAGCTACTAAGATGGTCTATAAAATAATATCATAAGAAATTTGTCAGGTTTTGGCAAAATTCACAATTTTAGGGTAGTCGGATACCTTAAATTAAAAAAAAAAAACATTTAAGAATTAAATTTGGAAATAATCCAAATCTATGTATTGGCTATGTATTTGAAAAAAGTTACCAGCTTACGAAATGAAGCAATTTTCAATAAAATCCAAATTTTTCCCCCCAAAAAATTATATGAAACGGAAAATGCAAATTAGGTGTCATTAGGTCTTTTATCCACATTAAAATTAGGGTTATACGTGAATTGTCGAATATTCCAAGTTCCTTTTTTTCCCTTCTTTTTTCTTCCGTTCCAACCCATCACATACCACCTATGAGCTCCCCTGCCATTTTATGGAGAATCTAATGGCTTTCTCAAACAAAGAACTGCTGTTAATAGAATATCAAACAAAGGAACATGTAATAAAACTGCCTCTGAAGATATATAGCGGATGCTAATCCCCACAGGTGTTTTGAATATATTTCTTTTTTAATTCTATTGATAAAAAAAAGAACCAGAAGAGTTTTCAATGTGTTTTAATATAATACTATGGGATGTAGGAGACCGAGTTGCTCACATTTATATTACTTTACACTGTAGGATATATCCGTAGTGAACTTTGTTTAAAAATGTTGTTGAAAAAGGGGATTATTCAGATTAGGACTGAACAAAATAATTCTGAAAAGGATTCATTCTTGTCAACTTCAAATTTATATTTAACCCGGTACTTCAAGCGCAGGGTATGTTATACGCACCGCCTAACTTTTTTTCAAGACTCCTTCTAAACCTTTTTTGGAAAATGGATAGTTTCTCGAGTAGCTGACTGTAGGGTCATATCCTTTGAGGGGCTTTAGCTTAAAGGCGAATTCTAAAGATATATTTTTGGATATCGTCTCTTCGGGTATGTCATACCCTGCGCTTGAATCGCCGTTGCAGTTCTAAAGGCATTAGCACGCTTTAAAATCTTTCGTATGCGATAGCGTATTATTGTAGTTATGATGAATAAATGTGATATTTAAGTAATTTAATAGATATAATAAAACAGTATTTTCGGAAGAAGAAAGACTCTTTGCAGGGATGACGAGGAAGAATTGAACGCTGAAGAGTATAATAGCAAGTATGATTTCTCTACTGAAATCTATCCAGATAATTTAACTGGGGGAGCAATTATCGTCCTTGATGAAATGACCACATCATATTCAATGGCTAGAAAATGTAATCGTTAGCCCATGACAATATTTTTTGTGTCGTTGAACGTTGCGATAATAAATGAGCAAATTATTTATTTTGTTAAATAGTCAGAGACCACCTCAAAAACATTGAACCAGACGCTGTTTTCTGAAGTGTTTTGGATTTCGACTTACAAAAGAATGTAGAAACCAACAAGCAATGCTTCTACGAAATTTTAAAAAAAAATTTAAGATCCAGAGAAAACATCGCACTTATCGCGACCAAGGCTAAAGGAGTATATAAACAATGTACTGAATGTCCTAATAAAAAGTACAAAAAAACTAAATTTGGTGTAAAAAGTGTAACAAACATATTGTATTTCCGACTTTTCTTCCTTTTTCACCTTTGAAGGCAAATTTTACTGTAAAATCAGAAGGTAAGCACCCCTGGGTATGAGATACCCTGCGCGTGAAGTGCCGGGTTAAGATTATGATTGATTATCAGTTCTTATTTCTTTGTTTCAACTATCTTTTCAATCTTTTTAAAGTACTGAATTAAAACCGAACATCAAAACACAGTGAGGGTAGAGACAAAGGTATAGCTACCAATTGGCTAGGTCAGGGGTGGTGAACCTTTATGGATCAACGTGCCATTTTTTTCTACAGAAATATTTAATGAGGTGTAGACATGCCACCAAACAATTTTGACTTGTTATTATAGGGAAAATAAGAAAGCTAAATGCTATCAACTCAAAACTCTTTATTTACTACGAAAAAATACATTTTGCATTATAAAGTATTAAATGTTTTTATTATGCGTATAAATCAAATTAAAATAACATTAGTGTGACTTCTGTTGTTGCATATTAGACGACAAATAATGTATATTAGAATCGTAAGAGCAGGGATTTTTAGCAGAATGCATGCTGAATTGGTGTTATCTGCTAAACGGTTTCTCGGCGAGTCCTTGATGATATTCATCTCTGAAAATAGTGAGTCCCAGGCATAGGTAGATGAAAGTATGGTTAAAATAGCATAAAGCAGCTTCTTCAAATAGTTAAATGTATCTGGAAACGAATTCCATGTTTCCAAAATTTCGTTACTCGCATTTTTATTTATATTGCCTGTTAATATTTTGTTTCAATCAATTCCAACTTTTTTCTTGTTTCAATAAATTTTTGAATCCATATTGAACTAGACTGGAAATCAATCAGTTGCATTTCAAATTATTCAAATCCCAGTCAATCGAATTGGGACAAGTTCAATTTACCAAATGAAAGTCACAACAGGGTACATAATAAACTTGAGCTTTTCCGATAATTCTTTGAACCTGTGAGAAAACCTCGCTGAAAATTCCTTAATTGACGAATGTATCAATTACGGAAATATTTTGAACAAAAATGCAAACCTTTTTGTTCGGTGGCGTGCCCAAAATATTGTATCGCGTGCCATTGGTTCGCCATCTCTGGGCTAGGTGGTGCCATGCCCCGGGGTCCTCAAGCTCGGGGGGGGGGGGCTCAGATTCTGACCATCAAGCAAGCTACTATAATTTCTTCCAAAATTAAAATATAAATATAAAAGGTTGCAACACAACTATTTATCACGGCAACTCAGTTGAAAATAATTTAGAGTTTGTGAGGAATTGCTCTAAAATTCTTTCCATTGTTAGTAGGCAAGTCCGACTTTCATATAATAAACCTTCTATTTTACCTACACCGTTTTATTTCCTAATACGCATGTTATAATTTGTAATCTTGTTCGCTACTGTTTAATTTTTTAAAATTTATTACGTTACTTCTCATCCTCCGGTTCCGGCAGATCCTAAACTCTTCAGAGCTGCTCTGGAAGAGGTCCGTGTCATGGTGTCAAATCGAACCTGTGCGATCACTAAAGCTCACACAAGAAAACTCATACGCATACATGAAAGGTAGTATGAAACTTTGCTCTCCTTTGTTCTGCAGAGTACGATAAAAAGCTGGTGTTAAAGTAGTTTTGTATATTTAAAATATTCATATATTTTTACCTTTTTACTTGATAAAACCCAACCAAGATAGGGACCTCATTTTGTTTTTGTACCAGGACCTTTGGATACCCAGCTAAGGGGCACTGGGTGAGAAATACGTTTCTAACAGTTGCTTCTTTTTTGTGTGGAATTATTTAATAAAAAAAGAAAAAAAAGAGTTCTATAAATAATTTTTCTTTGGAATATGGATTTACCTACAGACATTAAAAATTCACCATAAGAAATTAACGTTCTAAAAATAGTTGAATTATATTTTGATAGAAAATTTAATTCTAAAAAGTAAGGTATGTAAAAATAATCATGTAATTCACAGATATGACTTAAAAGAAATAACAATAGAATTAAGTCGACATAAATAAAAATAATCGATTGAATATTAAAAAAATAATATAATTAAGTTTATAATTAAAGCACATGTGCTTCTAGTAGTAGATTAATAACTTTAACTTTGATGTTAGCACAGAATACTGAAATTCCTTTTGAATTCCAATAAAATAGACTCAAAGGATTCTAGGGTCCCCAAAGTCTAACTGACACCAAGTACGTATTAGGGCTTGGGGGCCCAAAACCTGTCTTTGCAGGGGTTCCTAATATTCTCCGTTACGCCACTTAATAGACTAGTGAAATTTTTTGATTATCCCATATGAGAGCTTGAACTTACACTCTGGACATAAAGAACTAAAAAGATACTTACATTTTCATGCATAAATTCTCAACGTTTCAACTCTTATTCATTGATAATACCTGTTCTCACATACGCTGCAGAAACGTGGACAATGACCGAGAGAGACAAGGAGATTCTTGATATACAGTAAAATACGTTTAAGGTATCCAACTACCCTAAAATTGTGAATTTTGCCAAAAGTTGACAAGTTTTTGTATGATTTTATTTTGTAGCCCTTCTTATTAACTTTATTATTTTCCGATCACTAGAACTAAAACTACAAGTGTTTTGAGTAAAAGCAGGTGCCATTACTTTAAGCAAGATGTCATACTTTAAAACGCGTTTTACTCGAAATGTGTCTTTTTGAAAATGCTCAAACGAAGCCAGCGATTGCTAAAAAAGTTTTGAAAATAATTAACTATATTCTATTAACTTTTCTATCCAAAAAAATGTTTCAAGTTTGTTATACTGCCGTATATTTATAAGAAATTTTAAAATTTGTAACATATTTTCGGAAAAAGAAAAGACGTGGTTATCCGAATTGTTTATTGTTTATTTGTTTATTATTATTTGTTTATTTTCAGTTGATATAAAAAACAACAACAGCGTTTCTCGAACTGTGGGTCGCCTTCCCCCAGGTGGGCGTGATAAACCTACGTGGGAGGCACGAGTATGTCGAAAAGTCGAAAGCTAGAGTTAAAATAATTATCAATTTTCTGAAAAGAAGCAAAACAAAATACATTCTGACATAATAAAAAAATAAAATACGCATTCACACTGATACAATATACTTACCGAGTATAAATGTATCAGTACTGCACAAAGTAATTAATAATTAATTCATCAATACTAAATTACAAACAACTTTAGCAATTACTAGTGACTCCCCCATGGGCTAGTCAAGTACAAAACTTAATACTTATTTTGATAATTTGTAAGGTTTATGATTAAAGTCGCGCGTATTATAGCTTTAGCTTCAAAGTACATTATTATTGTGTTCCAGTGGCCAGGGGCGGCTCTAGGGCCGGACAAACTGGACCTCTGTCCGGGGCGGCAAATTTTAAGGGCGGCATTTGGATCGAATTTGAGAAATATTTTTTTTGTAACAAAAAATTTTATATATTTTCTGAAATATTATTGGGTGGGCATTTGGTATTTTATTTAACGTATCTTATTTCCTTATTTTGTACTCAGTATGCTTAATACCAATTTTCTTTTCTGTTGAAACTTTAAGCGTTCGAGGCAGGAGTACATGCTAAATCATGAAATTTGATATATTTACACATCTTACACTTGTAACTTTCTTCCAAGCCCGGGAGTGGGGTCACAACGGACATTCTTTTCACCCTTACGATGTCCGGTTTCAGCTATCCAAAAGGGGACAGGGGTAATTAAAGTTTTTGGTAGACAGAGAGCCACATAAGATGTTTTATTTTAGTCCCGAGTGTATTTACTATAAGTTAAAATAAACGCTTATGATCCCCACCATCAGTAGACTCTTTTTGAAGAAATTAGCCGGCTGAAATGGGCGATTCCTTCTCTTACATTTTACTCGTTTCAAATTATAGCAGGTAATTATGCTCTTAATTTCGAATTATTTTGTATTTTTTTAGACAGTATAATACATATAATCGTTATGCTCCCTCTTTTTTCGCAAACATTATTTAAGTTTTATAGGTATGTATCTATGTGAAGGATTCATCTTTTTTAATTATATTTTTTTGCTTTGGAGAGAGGGGCGGCAAAACTACTAGAGCCGGCCCTGCAGTGGCGCACACAAGCGGGGTGTCCTAGCGGTCCGCCCCCCCCAAAGCCCTTGAGTATTTTTCGATTGATGATAATCCAAAAAATTTAACGTACAATTTAATTCAGTACTTGTAATTAACAATTTATTTTATTAATTAATGCTAATTATTAATTCAATAATTTATTTTTTACTGTTTTTTGCTAACAAAATCTACAAAATCAGAAGAATCAGTTGGTGTTGTCTTGAGGTAAGATACGAGTTAGGGGACTTTTGACCATGAACTCCTTTCTTGAAAATTTTTTGTATGCGCTACTGTGTTCAGTACATTGTTATTGTTTGAGGGGGGCGCGATGAAAATTATGATTGAAAGTAGGGTCACAAATATTGAAAGTTTGAGAAGCCTGAACTACAATAAATAAATGGAAAAAATATTCTTAGACGAAAGAAAGTAAAATTAAAAGAATTGGCCACGCGATCAGATTAAATTTCACTATTGTTACAGCTTTAGCAACTTTTCTTTAGCTTAATTATATTTTCTTCAAAAAAAAAAATTATTTTTAAAAAGTTAGATTTTGAAATTAGTTTTAAAAAGCTATTTTAAATAATTTCTTAAAAATTTCTTTTATATTCTACTTTATAACTTACTTTTTAAACATTCGGTAATATTCTGACACAATGGCACTTTAATTATATAGCATACAAAGTTAAAAATTGTTTGAAAAAATATTTTTAAGAAAATTTTTACTTAATTTTCTTTGATTCACTTGATAGTGCGGTTTTCTACCTTAAAAAAAAAATATGCTAACCGAGGAAGATTCTTATGTACCTAATATCATTCTTCAAAAATAACTTTTTGAAAACATTAAAATATTTATAAAAATTTAAAGACGAAAATCTTTTTTAAAAGATTGTAAAACCTGAATTTTCCAAAAGACATAATTGATTTAGAAACTTGAAAGAATAACTTTAAAATAAAGTGTCAAACAGAAATTTTTAGAAAATAAGTTCCTTTTAAAACATTCGTTTACTTACTAATTGAAATATAGTGAATCTATTAGAAAAAAAATCATGTGAATATGGAGAATTATTTCTAGATTACATATATTAAGCACACACACATGTAACTTAGTATTTTATTCATATATTTAAGGAAATGATATTCAACTTCTTAGAAAAATTGAAATGATGGAATGGTTCTCATCGTAACCTATCATCAAAATCAAATTAGGTAAAGTATTAATTTAAAAGAACGAGAAAGAAGAAATTTAAAAAAATATGTATGGCAGTCTGCTGAACACCTGCTATGTACCTGTGTTTTTCAAACCAGGTACGAATAGCGCCACCTGTGGACAACAAAGAGTTATATTTTCATGTAATCTAAAAATTTAGTTATTATTAATTTATAAAACATTTTAATTCTGTCCATATGGTTTTCTTCTGATTATGGTTAAAATCAAACAAGTATATACCGAATATATGAAATAGTACTATTATAATAATAAAGTATTTGTATATGCTTATATATCTTAACTAGATTTTAAATTCATTGAAAACAAGAAAACTAATAATGGAAAGTATCATTCAACCTAAATGTAAAAAACACACACACACACAAATTTTATTCATATTAGAATGTATTTTAAATTAAAACGTACGACTCAAGACATCTTGCACAATATTCTCCCTAAAACTATTTCTCTTCGATTAATTTTTCAACGCTTTTACTTTTCTCAAATATTTTAATATAAAAAAATAAGGAGTCATTTTTACTCCAGTTAAAACCCTACTTTATTTTTAATAAATATTAAATTTACTTTATAAAAAAAAGAAACATATGTTTAACGTACAAAACTAGTTTTATAAGAGTAAATTTAATTCCAGGAATCAAATCAATTTAAAAAAATTTAAACTGTCATAAAATTTTTAAAAAAATAATGATAGTTAAAAAAAAGTTACTTGTAAATTTTTGAAAGAAACCCTTTTTACACAAGTGCTTAAGTGAATTAATTTTTTCTCATTTATTATTATTGATTTTCTAATTCCAAACATCAAAACAAATATTCGTGGCGCCATCTGTTGTACACAAAGTAGTCAAAAATTAGCATGCTAAATACGATTTCCTAGATCACGAAAACATCAGAATGATTTTTTTAATTTTCAGATTTAAATGAAATTTAAGTATTAATTAATAAAAAAATCACATGTAAGAAATTCCTACATTTAATGAAACAAAATAAGTAGTTTTAGCATACCTTATTATACACTTTTAATTTTCAGTTTTAATGCAAGTTACATAAGTTTTCTTAGAATTAAAAATTGAAAGTTTGATATCATGATTGCATTAAGTATAAAGATTTTTAATTTAGCGAGTTTAATGCACCAATTATTAATATAGCATTTAAAACAATGGTTTTTTCGAATTGGTTAAGCCCTGTCTGAGTGGGCCATGTATAAAATTTCTCTTGTGGGCCCTTTTTTGGAAAATAAATATAAAATGTTCACATCAATAAAACTTAATAAAGTGTCTAAATGTTACACAAATTGGGTTTCCTGTAGCTTGGGGGGGGGGGGGGAGCTAATCATTAACAAGGAGGTAGGTACTCCCCGGTTCTCTCGTCAAAGTAGGAAATCACTTCTCTTTTTGGGGGGAAGCGAAAATGTCATTAATTCTTTTGAATTCTTCCGTTGCTTGCAACTACAATTTACTATTAGCCATTCAAAAAGTTACTCATTGTTTTATAAAATTTCTATATTCGTACTTTTAAATTTTTGAGAAATCGCAAAGTCTATTTGAAAAACAAACAAATAACAGCTGCGAGTTTTTACAATTAAAATGCAAATACATTATTATTAATAAATATTATTACCCATATTTTTTATTTATTTATTTTGCTCTAAAAGTTCATTATCATTTACTGACTCATATCTACGCGGAAATTTAAAATATTACGATGTGAAATAATTCATCACATTTTACATTTTATAATGTCCAGTTTTAAAAACGTACTAGATGCCTATAATCAATCACTAATCGATTTAATATTTCAACAATTTAAAGTTAAAATAATGATTATGTAAATCTTGTAAAGGTCTATCTCGCGAACTTTCCTTATTGGAAAAACCTGGGGTTTTTACTTTGATGTTATAGCGCGCGCGCAAGTCAAAACTGTCACTTTCTTACAAAAGAAACGGGATGCACAAATGAGAAAAAATATATTTAGTGAATAGAATTAAATGGTAGGCGTTGATAGAGGAAAGGCTATGACCGTTAGTCAACAATTCGTGAGCTTATTACAACCAATAAAGTATCCGAAATTCCGTTAAAAGAAGGATTTTAGCTGTCAACTGCACAAAGACTTACAGTGTCTACTTGAAAGGATCATCTATAAATCGGTTCATCTGCATTCCAGTCTATTTCTCAGAAATAAATAATATTTTATTATAGATTAATCGCGTGAAAAAGTCCCCTCCCCATAAAATAAATTATTAGTTTAATCGGTGAGATCAATAAAGATTAATTTAATCTTGTATTTGTGATTTGTTATGTCTACGATTCTTACTGACATGGAGTTGGAAAGTAGACATGGTAAGAACGGAATCTTCGGAATTAACATCTCAAATTTTGAGGTTATAGTTGAAATTCTAAAAAGTTCAAGATAGAAATCTAATTATGGAAAGGTAGTGTATTTAATTTGTTAATAGATGTAATCGTGGCAACAGGAATAGAGAGTAGAAAAAGCGGAAATTTATTTAGGTAATTTTACATGACCAAGCTAAGAAAAAAGGAGATAAATCCTTTCCTACATTCAAAACAGGAAAAACACATGAAAAATATAATGCGAATGGAAATATTTGTTTGTACAAGAGTAGGGAAAATAGCTGTTATTTTATAATCTATGTAGTAAGGGGTTTTAGGAAAATACTCGGCTCAAACTTTTCCTGGGAAAGCGCATGCGAAAACTATTTAACGTTTTTTTAACGAGTAGGAAATGAATCACACAAAACAGTGTTTAATTTTTTAATGTGAGACTGGCGTTTGGAAAAGTGTTGTCCGAAATTAAGATACACGGGAAAGAAATATGCAAGGTTACACTTTAAATTTATTTTGCTAAGGACAATTTAAATTTATATATATTAAATTGTTATATAGAGATATATATATGGCGTAACGGAGAATATTAGGAGCCCCTTCAAAGTCAGGTTTTAAGCCCCAATCCAGATCTTGCAAAAGATTACAAAACCATAACTAGGCTTTAGGTCCCCTTGAATCCCCCCTTCTCCCGATGTGGGTGTTGCGGGGGTGTACGCTACGCTCTATTGTCTCTCCCTCTCTCTCTATATATATACAGTAGAGTACGTTTAACGCGAAAATGCTCAAGACCAAATATCGGTTAACATGAAATAATGCAATGTTCCCAACCAGTGGCGTAACGGAGAATATTAGGCCCACCCCCTGCAAACTCAGATTTCGGACCCAAGCCCAAATATGTACTTAGTGGCAGTCAACTTTGGTTCCGTAGACTTTGGTCACCTTTGGTTCCGTCCTCCTCGCAATGTGGGGGTGTACGTTACGCCACTGGTCCCAACAAACTAATAAGTATTTTCATGCACTTTTTTTCTCTTCATTCAAAAAGTTTCTCTTCTGGGAATGAATAAATACGAAAAAAACCAGAAATTTAAATGAAATGTTTGAGAAAGTTTCTGTTTTATTGGACTGTCCTACTGTATCATTGGAACAATGCGTTGCAGTAGATGATTATAGTGTGTACAGCCCTAATTATGGCAGACAAAGACATTTTGGAGTTTGTTCAAAGCTCAAATATATCATTCATGCAGATTCCGGCTACGAAAATGTAATGAAATGTAAAGAAGTCGTGAAAAGTATGCGCAGTTATTTAGACACACATTCCAATGGTGAAATAAATTTAAAAAATGGACGGCATCGAAAAATTTATCTACTATTTGTCGTTAAAGAAATGGAAAGAAAAATATCAGATTATTTTCCAAAAATTTAATTAATGTTTTGTTTTATAAAAAACTTGAAAATTTTGAATTAAATTTCTTGAAGTTCTGTGAATGTTTTTATTTCATCGATTTTTTTTAAAAAACATGCATAGAAACATAGATATGAGTTGTGACACATAAAAACGAGACTAAGTATGTAGCTTTAAAATGAATGGAGTTGGCAACAACTGTTTTGGTGACGTCATCCCACACACCTCCTCTATCCATGTGGCTAATTTTGGCGAAAATGATCACGCAAGTTAGGAGCACTGCGTCATTGAGTGAACACGTAAACGTCGGAAAAATGTCTAATGTAGAAACTGGACAGCGAGAATCAACATCAAGTTTCTTGTGAAACTCAAGATATCATCCATGGAAATATTTCAAATATTTACCGAGGCTTATAGAGATGATACTTTGTCTCGTGCACGTGTGTTTGAGTGATAAAATTTTTTCAGGGGGAAGGAATGTAGAAGATGATGAACATGCTGGGCGTCCAAAGTGAGAAATTACAGACCAAAATATTGCCAAAGTTCGTGATGTGATCTGGGGTGAGCGAAGATTAAGTGTTCGTTCTGTGAGACGGAGTTGGTTCACTTGGATATTGAAGATGTTCGACGCATTTTAACTGACGAATTAAACATGAGGAAGATTTGTGTGAAGGTTGTTCCAAAAGTTCTATTCGATGACCAAAAACAGCTTTGTAAAGACGTGTGTGTGGACATATTAGAACACATTGCGAACGAGCCAAATTTGTTGGAATCTGTTATAACATGTGATGAGACATGGATTTTCATCTATGACTCAGAAAGTAAGCGCCAGTCGACGCAGTGGAAGTCTACAGGATCCCCAAGACACAAAAAAAGCACCCATGCCAGTATCAAAATTCAAGGTAATGTTAATGGTCTTCTTCGACATTAATGGAATTGTAATGAATGAATGGATTCTCAGTGGCCAGACTGTTAATCAACACTACTACATTGAAGTACTAAAAGATTTCGTGAAAAAATTAGAAAAGAAGGCCAGGATTAAAGAGTAATGGATGGTTGTTGCACCAAGACAAAGCATCCGCTCACATGGCCCTATCTGTCACAAGCAGTTTCTGACCAGCAAAAACATTACTGTGATGGGGTATTCACCTTATTCGGCTCCATGCGACTTTTTTTTTATTTCGTACAGTTAAATCTTGCAAATCTTATTTTTGAAGAATTCGTTCATTTTCGGAAAATTCTATCGCAAATGGATATCAAACACATTAGTGAAATGTTTTAAATATCAAGAATAATAGAAAAAAGGGCATTGTTTACGTCAAAAAGTAGACAAGGCCTTTTTTTATAAAAAAAAAAAAATTGCCTCAAATTGAATTGCGAAGTCACTGAAATGCCTTTAGGAGGCCATTCATGGCTCGCTGGCCAATTTTCCATTTTGGTCAACTGACTTTTTTTTTCTTATATTGGTTTTCTGTTCTTGGTTCTCGATTTCAGAATTATACAACAACTGAAACATTAATTATAATTTAGCAAATTAAAACCGTGGAAATCTTGGAATTATTTTGGAGGAAGAAAAACAAGATTTTATTAATTTTATTTTCATATAAATAGTTCTAATTCTAACGAACACAGAAATAGCTGGTTAAAAACTTTCGCATTCATCCCTTCCTATTACAGAGAAAACTCATTCCACCCTATTCCGAAAAGAAGCATTCTTTCGCATTCGAATGTCAGTTCCGCTGTTTATCCTTTAATCTTTATAACCATCCTTTTCTCCATAACCTAAATTTAACCTCTAGCACCTCCAATTATCCTATATTACATGGTTCTCCACGGAACAGGGGTAAATCGAACGTGCAATCAAAGCAAATTGAAAAGAACGGTATTCACATTCCAGAACAGCCAAGCCATTACATTCGATTTCCGTGCTTCTGCTTCGAATGAATCCTCCACAAAATAAAAGGCGCCAAGGCACATACATAGAAAAGTAAGGTAGAATGGGAATCTTGGCAAGATGCCAAAAGACGAAAATAGAAACACGAATAAAGTGTGGAACGGTGAGAGGAAGGGGTAAAGAGACATATATTGGAAAAGCCGGAGTACTCGGATCTAGGAGTTAAATAGGGAGAATTTAGTTTAGTATAATGGTGGAAGGGGAATATTTTATTTTTCATAAAGCTTCTCCCAAAGAGGAATGTAAATTTTTTCGCATTTTGTTTTCATTGGTTGAGAACTGTCACCAAAAGATTTTTTGGTAGAAGGGTGGATTCATTAAAAGTCAGTTTTTCTGAAAGTTGTTGTGAGTGCCTGGAACGTAATATTAAATAATTTACAAATCGCTAGGGGGAATGTTAAGATATTTTTTTTTCTCCTTAAGTCCTTTATCTTTTGCATTTGTTCTCTTAAGGGTTTCTTTCTATTTTTTTTTTTATCTAAACCCATACTAAAGAGTTGCGTTGTAATTATGAAGTTACTAAATTTCTGTAATTGTCTTTTAATTTGTTCTTAGCCCTTTTTCATCATAATGTGTTTCTAGAGGCCAATTTATTTTTCCAATCATTTAAAAATCTAATTTTTCAACTTGCATTTGTCAAAAACATGACAATCATGGAAACGTAATTATGATATCGATTTAATAAGACATACTTTAATAAAGTCGCTAGTATATATTATTGCTGAAATTCAGTTTAAGCTTATTGACTGTGAGACTGCGACTTAAAATTTTGAATTAATTGAAAAAATAGGAAATGATAGAGATAAATTTATGACACGTCCAACATATAGCACACTTACTGATACTTAAAATAAATTATAAAAATCACAAAATAAATTTTCTCTAATTCTAATTTAGAATCATTTCTTATTTAAATTTACGATGTAAGAAATATTAGTCTTACATTAAAATTATAAAATCATTTAAAATTTTTCGAAATACAGGAATAAAATCAAATCGTTTCCCAGCTATAAATTTATTATCAAATGGAATTTTTTTAAAAGCTTTTCTTAACCAAATTATTTAAATAAAATTTAGAGAAATAAGAATTCAGAGAATTATCAGAATAACTTGCGTGAATTGCTTTAATCGAAAAATTATCATGCATATGTACCTAAAAAAAGGCTTTATTTTTATTTGTGCATGTAAAAAGACATTTTGTAAATTAGGCATTTGTTTGAAATTTTAAAAAAAAGAATATTTAAAAAAAAAAACCTTAAACCTGTAGAATTGTTTTCTCAGCTAGCATTCCAACATGTAGATAAAAACAACAACAAGGCTGCATTTATACCACAGCAAAATGGCAACATTTTCTTTTCATGCAATATTTCCGAAAGCCGAAGAGAAAGTTTGCCATGAATTCATTAAAAAAAAAAGGCAACTGCAATTATTTCTCGTCATTCCTGCGTGATTTTTGGTGACTATACAGTAAAAGTACTTATTATTTATCTTTTCCTTTTAAAATATTTTTTTAAATGCTTATTTTTTCTCCACAGCGTTGATGGCAGGATCTTTGTGAGGCGCAAGCAGCATGAAGTCGGATGCAGCATGTCACATAACAACAATTCAAGCAAGAGACTGCGGATTTGCAATTCAAGTAACCTTTTCTTGGTATCTTCTTGGTCTCTTAATTCCACTGAAAACGTAGGTGGATGACAGGATTCTACTTCTCTAAATCATTGGATACCCTGTACACCAGTTTATAATCACGGTGTTTCCCGATCACACACACACATGGCTATTCGCTGTCTCTAGGTTAGAATTATCTCAGATTTGATTGAGTAACATATGATACAGAGTTTCATTCGCTTCAGTACTAGGAATTCGGCCCCTCTCACCTTTTCAGAACTGCACTCCACCTACATCAACAACAAGCAATCAACTATTCCTCCTGCTCATCACTGGTATGAGGCTTAACGCCCTGGTGAGATTCTCTTTCCCTTAAATGCAGCAGGCAGGAACAAACTATTCTAACTCGTTTCCGGAGTGGCCACGTCCGAACTTTGACTTTTAAGGATAGAAACAAAGTTTTTTCGACTTGTGTTAGGTGTCCTGCCTGTCAGGCATCTCAGGAACACATTCTTGACTGCCTGGGGCTTACAAAATAAGATCTGTATGAGGACCTTCTAATGGTGTTGGACTTTTTGAGAGTGAGTGAGATCATGAACTTAATCTAGCTCTTGTTGTTGTTGCTCCTGAGATGAGTAACAACAACATTCGCTTCAGTTACCCCTTCAACCACTCAATCACAACCCAATTGAGCGTCTGTGGAAGGAGGTTGAAAGACATGTTAAAAGCTCCGAAACATCTCTTTCTGATCTGAGGGAATTAGGAGTTGCTATTTGTTACCTTGGTTTAATACTCTTCAACATGGTTTTCAGTAACTTATAGAACTCATACCTGGAAAAACTATCCATTGTCATCAAATCCAGAGGAAGATCCACAAAATATTAGTGGTCAGTAGAGGGTATTCATGATTTTTTCATCCCTAGGTGTAATTTTTGTGTCTGTAAACGATAATTTAGGAATACGTCAGTAACCTAACAGTTTTAAATATATTTCAAGATATATGAATAATTAATTTTTCTTTGCTCTGTGATAAATCAGTAAACACTAAGCATTTAGTTGTTGGTATCAATATGTGACATGCGTAGTTCGGTTACCTTTGTGATGTGTATTACTTTAGGGTTCTCAATGCACAAAACAAGAGAAACCGGTTTCAATTCCTTTTAAAACAGGCTTTTCGGTATTCAAATTTTGGATCGATTAATCTCTCTTATATCAAAATTCGAGCTCTATCAATCTAATAAAGAATCTAACATTGTTAACTTCAAAATACAACGAATTAAATGGGCAAGTCACATTGTTGGAATGGACGAAGACCGCATCATTAAAAAAGTCTTCAATGCCCAACCAATTGGCACATGGAGAAAGGGCAGGCCAAATCTTAAGATGGATTGATGGCCTAGAAAAAGTTCTCCTAGTTTTGAGAACTAAGAATTAGAGAACCCTAGCAGGAAGAAAGCTGGACTGGAAAAGGCTTCTTGAGAAGGCCAAGGCCCATCTTGGGCTGTCGAGCCATTGAGGAAAGAAGGAATCTTTTTTATCGTAACTGATTTTGCAATCACTAGATAAGGCTGTAAAAGCAGTTTTTTTTAAGTTCGACAAGGAAATAAATAGAGGGTAACACTCGAAATTTTCTTCGAATATTTTGATAAAAAAAAAAAAAACTTTCCCAAACAATTTAAATGGAATATGTAGTCGTGGTTTGTTTATTTTATGTATTTAGTATCTTGTTATGTGAGGGCAAAGTGAATAGACAATTGAAAACAAATATCGTTATCTCAACTACGGTCAGTGATGTAAACAAACACCTGTTATGAAGGGGAGGCAGGATATGTTATATATGTTGAAAAACACTTATATGTGAAAGAGCCTAAGCCAAAATTTTTAGCTAAAAATTAGCAATCTGTTGATCTATGGGGGATGGTGAGCCTCCAAACCCCATCTTTGTGTACTTCGTTGGGTAGTCCCAGTTAGTGTTTCATTAGTCGTTTTTGTTTCTCCCTCTTTCAGCTACATATGTATTCTTCAATATAAAAAAATTCAACTTAATTTTTCACAGAAATAAACTTTTGATAAACGTTTTCCGTTCTCTCTAGTAAAAAAATAGCATCAGGAATTAAGACTTTTATTTCAAAAATTCATATTAAAGCTAAAAACCAAGATAAATGAAAGAATTCCTTCTTCTTTTCGAAAACATTAAAATCAAATACCTTAAAATAATTCTCAATTCTTTTGAAAGCTTAAAGAAAACTATGAATTCTCTCCAAAATATGACAAAACAAGCAAGTAAAAAAAAAAAAAAAAGCAGTCAAATTTTTCGTTCAGCACTTATTTCTTCAAATTGTCAACCTTTATCGGAAAACAAATCCATTAAAGAAAAAAACACTAAAAACTATTTCATTCTGTTTAAAAGCATCGCGCTGCATATTCTTCGTGCATAAAACTCTATAAAACTTCTGGCTATATAAATGGACTGTGCATTTATCTGGAATCAGTTCTTTATTTTAGAACTTATTCCAGTTCCATATATTTTTTGAATAAGCTTCGGGCGTCTCGTATTGAAATCCTACCGTCTCTCCTCGCCATGTAAAATATAAAAACCGCTTTTTGGCAAATGGCCGGAATTTTCTTGCCAGATATGTTTTTCTTTTCATTTATTCGCATTTGCCAAATAGTAAGGGTATTGACTTTTTACTGGAAAACAGAATTTCATACTCCGCGTTATTATTTTTTTATGTATAATTTTTTGAACATTCATTCTGTTTTCAGTAAAAGAACAGTACTTTAAATACACTGGTGTCCTAAATTTGCAATATGTGGATTTCGACTAAAAATTCGGTTTAATCCATGAAAATTAGGTACATTAATACCTTATACTGTGTAAGACAAGAGATAATAACAAGAAAAATAAAATAAAATAAAAAATACACAAGAGTATAATGAATGCTGACATGCAAATGTGAATGACATAGGCTCAAATAGGATACGTCATAACTCTGCATAGCTCATTTAGTAAGCTGTCTGGCTATCTTGTACAGCTATACAAGCGTCATATCATTCACTTACACTGTTCATATGAATTGCTGACATGTCCCAAATGAGAAATCGACATTAGCTCAAATAGGATACGTCATAACTCTGCATAGCTCATTTAGTAAGCTGTCCTGGCTATCTTGTTACAGCTATTACAAGCGCTCATATCATTCACTAACACTGGTTCAATATGAATGAATGCTGACATGCAAATGAGAACGACATTAGCTTCAAATAGGATACGTCATAACTCTGCATAGCTCATTTAGTAAGCTGTCTGGCTATCTTGTACAGCTATACAAGCGTCATATCATTCACTAACACTGTTCATATGAATGCTGACATGCAAATGAGAACGACATTAGCTCAAATAGGATACGTCATAACTCTGCATAGCTCATTTAGTAAGCTGTCTGGCTATCTTGTACAGCTATACAAGCGTCATATCATTCACTAACACTGTTCATATGAATGCTGACATGCAAATGAGAACGACATTAGCTCAAATAGGATACGTCATAACTCTGCATAGCTCATTTAGTAAGCTGTCTGGCTATCTTGTACAGCTATACAAGCGTCATATCATTCACTAACACTGTTCATATGAATGCTGACATGCAAATGAGAACGACATTAGCTCAAATAGGATACGTCATAACTCTGCATAGCTCATTTAGTAAGCTGTCTGGCTATCTTGTACAGCTATACAAGCGTCATATCATTCACTAACACTGTTCATATGAATGCTGACATGCAAATGAGAACGACATTAGCTCAAATAGGATACGTCATAACTCAGCATAGCTCATTTAGTAGCTGTCTGGCTATCTTGTACAGCTATACAAGCGTCATATCATTCACTAACACTGTTCATATGAATGCTGACATGCAAATGAGAACGACATTAGCTCAAATAGGATACGTCATAACTCTGCATAGCTCATTTAGTATGCTGTATGGCTATCTTGTACAGATACAAGCGTCATATGATTCTCTCAAACTGTTCATGAGGCTACTCATCAACGTTATGAAAATAATTCCTATCCTTTCAAAGAAGCTCATTTTAACATTTGAAAGGCCCTTGGAAGCGATTGTCGATATGCAATGGCTCTTCTTTCTAGAGCTGCGATACTCAACCTGCGGCCCACCAAGCCTTTTTAAGTGGCCTGGTCATGGCATATTTCTCTGAGAAATTCACTTATTTAAGAACAAAGTATATTAAAAATTAAGCGGAAAATTCATTGTCAAGAAATCAAATATATAAATTTTGATTTTTATTGTCGATGTCGGTACGGGTGCGAATTAATATTCTATTTTCTATTTGTAATGGTTACGGTTAGTGATGATAGACAACAGTTGAGTAGCGACAATTTTATGGGTGGAACGAATTTTTAACTACCATTCATATCTTGCAAGCGAAAAATGTTCGAAGAAAATGTATTTCTTCAATACTATTGGGAGGCTGACTAATTTGTAGCGAAAAACAAACATGGATTATTTGTCACGAAAGTGCTGTATTTAAAAAATACCAATAAGCAGGAATCATTCAATGACACTTTTCCTCGAAGATTTTTTTTAAGAGGTGATAAATAGGCTTTCTTGAATAATCTTTGCAACAGCAACAAAGAGTTTTGTCAGTGTTAATATCACAGTGGTAACAAAGACATCCTATGAAGTTTGTTACATTATTGGTAATCATACGAAACCGTTTACTGATGCAGAAATTGTGAAGGAGTGTTTTTAAATGTGTGTGCTTCTAATTTAAAGTAGAGACAAAAAAAAATAAAAAAAAAGAAAAAATAACACATTAAATCAATTTAAAAAATATCATTGCAGAAAAGTACAAATGTAAGGCCTGATGAATTAGCTGACATATGTATGGGCCAGCAGAAAAAAGTTTGAGTCTGTTCTAGAGTTCCCAGTGTTTATAACATATGAAGCTTTCTTATGAAATCTTCTGCAGAGCCAAACAACAAATGAATTTCCTCAGATGTGTAATCGATCACGCACGAGTTGAGTGAAATCGAAAGACATCCTATGAAGTTTGTTACATTATTGGTAATCATACGAAACCGTTTACTGATGCAGAAATTGTGAAGGAGTGTTTTTTAAATGTGTGTGCTTCTAATTTAAAGTTAGAGACAAAAATAAAAAAAAATAAAAAAAGCAAAGCAGGAGTCTCATAACATTTTGATCAATTTTCCACATTTTAAATTTCCAATGTTATATTGGTTTTAAAGCATTTCTCTCCCCCTCCCCCTTTTATCCTCATGTTGCGGCCCACGGGAAATAGCTAACATATGTAAAGGCCTGCATGAATTAGCTGACATATGTATGCGGCCCAGCAGAAAAAAAGGTTGAGTACCCCTGTTCTAGAGTATCCCACGTGTTCTATAAGATTGAAGTCTAGAAACCTCGCAGGCCACAACATACATCGAATACCTCATTTATCACCCCACTGATGGGATGAAAGGCTGAGTCAACCTTGCCCAGAACGGGAGTTGAACCCCGGACCTGTGGCGTGGAAGCGTGATACACTACCATTCAGCCACTGGGCTTCTATCACTTATAACTAATACAAAAAAAAAAATGGAGGAATGTCTTTAAACCGTATAAAACCTCTATTTATTGTTTATTTTTCAGATATATTGTGCATTAAACATTCGTAAGTGCATTGAATAGTTTAATTTAAAAAAGTTTTTACAATTTCAGTATTGTTATTAAAAAAGCTGTATAGAAACAGAATCAGTGATCATATTGACACCTAATTTTCATGATATACATTTTAAATGTTTAAAAAGTTAGTGAGAAAGACATAGTGTTGGCACATGCGCGCTAACGTCATGCACACTAATGTAAAATAATTGGCTTGCCGCGCTTTGCCGGCAGATGAGAACTTTCTGTGGAAGAAGCTTGACGAGATTTTTCTCTGTAATACACTGACGTGGGCAATAATGGAACTCTAGTATTTTGAAGCTCACAATTATGAAATATTTAACATTTGCTACGCTTGTAAATAGCTTATATATGTAGTGTGGATAAATAAAAAGAAAAAAAGAAGCAAGCGTAGCTGGTCCGTCATTGAAGAAAACAACAAAACCTACTAAAATAAACACATAGCACTAGGAAAAATTCGTCTAATTTTCTAATTCGAGAACGAATAAAATATATTTTTTATTTTCTAATTATAATAAACATGAAGTTTGCAAACTCACTTTTCTGCAGTACATATGACATCAAGAAAAGACTCAATCGCTGATTTATGCAAACTTTGGAAGCAGAATTCGCGTGCCACATCCAAAAATTTTCATGTCGCTATAATTAACAGATGTTTAAATCTTCTTCGAAACTTGAGATAATCACTATGAAATTCGAAGTTGCGTGACCGTGTTTTGTTTTATGTTCTCTCTTTTTAACAAGGAAAATAAAAATACTGTCTATTGGCGTCAGCACGAACATGTAATATTTGGTTGCGAGTTTTATAGAAAATAGCAATTTATAGAAAGTACATTTTTTGTATAACCTCGTAAATTCTGTGATTTATATATCGAATATCTTTTTTTTTTATTTCCCTATGTTAAATCACTTATTTACGTGCAAGTGTGGGACACCTTGTAACCAAGTACTGATATGTTGTTTTTCCGTTTTAAACATATTGAAAAGTGCTAACGGTGAATTTTTCAGAAAATATACGAATATATTCAGCAATACGTTCTGCCATAAATAAAAATTTCGAGATGTATGATTAAGGTTAACACTTCGGTGTTTTTGTGAATTTCATTGTCTCATATAAATACCTATTTTATACCGAATAGTAATTCATAAGACACACATCATACACAGCAATGAATTTTCTGACTAAGCATTCGTTTTAAGTCAAATCTTTCTTCACTAGCCATTTTTGATATTGATTTTCTATTATTTGATTCATTGTGTTCCAAAATGAATAACCACAGAAATTTTCTGTTGCTATAACGACTCTATTTATGTATATAGTATATTTCTGTACAATGCTCTGAAGAGGGATACATCAATTGTATAGATTAGAGGTCGGCAACCTATGGCAAGCGGTACAATTTTCAGCGGCACTCAGCTCTATTCAACAAATTTTTAAATTTTTGAGTGGATGAAAGTTGTGATAAATTTGAAAAAACATTATTTGACAAACATCTCCAGAATTATGGACATCTGAAGACAACTCTAAAGATAGATTTACAGCTATTTAGTAAATTATTGAATGCCACTGCTGGAAGATTTAATTATCTGAAGAGAGAAAATTGCATTTTTCTACTTTCCGCTTTTGGTTTTACAAAATCTAAGAAAAATTTTCCCTTTTATGAAAATATTTCGAGTCCGCAAAGAAATTGTTTAACAAAAGAATGCTCAAAATCGTGTCGAATTGAAAGTCCCAAATTACACCCCTAATTTTGCGATATGAAAGTAGAGCGGTGTAAGCACACACACAATATAGGTTTGCCTTAAAATTTTTACTTAATTATAATGAAGGGAAATACTTATATGTTGTCTATTTCTTACTTTAATAAATATGTTTAAAATACATAATAATATATAAACAATTTTCATTTTTATTATTGTTTTTTTTTTTGAAGAAATAATTATATTTTATGCTGGTAATATTTTTTAAATGAAGCAAAATTAATAGATAAAAACTGTAAATCTATTGACCTCTATTCTCTAACTCTGCATGCATTAACGCGGGAATCGAGTTGCTTCAAAAAAGCCCAACTGTGTGGCACGCTGAACCACATTGGTAGATTGGTTTGGCACTCTACAGATAAAAGGTCGCTGACCATTTGTATAGATTGACCATGGCGATTTTAGATCTGACATCTCCCATGTCACGCATGGTGACCTTTGATTTTATTACGTCATATCCGGTAAACATGGAATACTCGTAGTAAGTTTTTCACATTGCATTGCATGTTAAATAATAATTATTAAATTGAGCTTTCCCTATTCATTTATTGGAAATAAAACTGGTTAAGGGGAGAATTCTATTATCTTTTTTTCTTTCTTGCTGAAATGGACTAGAGTTTATCTAACAGGAGTCAAAAGTTCTCTTTACGAAAGATCCCTCGCATAGAACAGATCCCAACAAATTTAATCACGACTACACAGAATCAGTCTATATAAACAGAACAATATTTGGCCAGAACGAATATGTTACCATTTAAAGAACGTATCAATATTACTCGAAATTCCACTTGAGTTTATCGTATATAAGAATCTTATAAGACTAAACAATAATGATATATTAAAGGAACATGGAATTTTTCATTATCGCACAAACAGCCAAACTTCTTCAGAACTAAATGAATGCTTATTTATGTTAAGAGCTATAACCAGCACTTTTTAATCTTTTTCTGTGTAAAATTACTTACGAATTTCATTCCCGGTGAAACCATTTATTTTATATGGATAATAGCCTTTGTTGCTCCATATCCCCTAAAACCATTAAATCCTATTTTTCTTACCAGATTAAATCTGAAATATTTTTGCAATTCACGAACTGAGTATGTGAAGTCTTATAAGAAATATTTAACCAGAATATTCTTTTGGTTTATCCTTATATCTTCAAATATGTAACGTTATAATGGGAATACGTATTTATATATATATATATAAATTCACTCCGCTTCGAAGAAAAATAAATAATACAATTGATGTAATGGGTTTTTAATAATCTCTTTGTGGTTCAAAAAAAAATTGTCATTTATGAAACCGGATCCTGGTACCAGAGAAATCATTGTTATTCTGAAACTGAGGCGGAAAGAACTTTTTGAATTGAAAAGTCGAAGAAAAATATATTAGCAATTTCATAATCGTGCTAATTTATTCTTAATAATTTCTTGAATATCAAAAATTTTTAATTACATATATTTAAATATATATTATATATATTATCAAACGCATCATCGACATACTAATAAAAATTGTTAACACAAGGGGAGGGGGGAGGCTAACGGTGAATCAAACCCCTCTGTACAGATAATACAACTGTTTTTACTCATTGCTCAAATTGTGAAACTGTAATTTACATGTACTATGTAATTCTAATACAAACGCGTTCCTTCAATTTTCAGATACGCGTTAATGATCTAATGTTGTGTTAATCTTTGAGCTTGAAGTAACTGATTGAACTAAAAATTACGCCTTATCCCCAATTTGTATCCATAATATTGAACAGGACTTACTGCCTTTTTATTATTGTTCTTGTGAGTGAGATAAATGAATAAATTAATTACAACATCTCGAAAAACTTTTTTATACATAGAGATATACAATAAGCTTTGAAATGTGTGTACGGAAATTAATGAATACAATCTCTATGTGAATGATGTTTATACAGACATTATAAATACAAAGAATATAAACAAATGTTTGATTTATTAAAATTTATATTCAGATTATAAGAAAAATGATTAATTTCTTTGCATCGATAAAAAACAAATTGAATAAAACAGATACTGATGGAAGTGAAAACGTATACCGCAACATTAAATTACAGAAACTGTTCTCAATGACTCATTAAGCCTTGAGGCAGCAAATTTCAATATTCTTATTTTACACCAATCCTCGCCAGTCTTTAGAACAGGAATGGACAACCTGCGGCGCGCCTTGAGTAGTTTTACAGACCGCGAGATTCATTACAAATTTACAAAATACGATTATTTCGTATAATATTTTGTTTTAGTGTACTGTTTTGTATCAGATATATCCAATAAGTTTTTCTATTTTATTCCGTTGCTTCTGTTTTTATACATACTTAATAATATTGCATTGTAGCGATACCCCGCAGCATCACACTTGATTCCTGTAACTTTATCGCTAATTGCTAGAGCTAGGCATATTTGATCATTGCATTATCATTATCAAATTATCGATGTTTGTATACATGAAAAAAATGAAAACAATATAATAACTCATTCCGTTTTAAATTTTCATTGCAATAAATGTTTGTAACGAGTCCAAATCTAATATAAAAATATCAGTAGCGCACACAGGAATTTTTCAAGGGGGGGTTCCAGTTTCGAAAGTCCACTATCCGCGTATCATGCTCCAATACGCCACCCAACATATTCTTTTGATTTTGACGATTTTCGGGAACAAAAACAGTAAAAAATTAATTATTGATTAAATAATTAGGATTAATGAATTAATTATTAATAACAAATAATTAAATTTTACATACTGTATACATAGAATTATAATTAATCGAAAAAAAATCAAGGGCTTTGGGGGGCGTCTGGATTCGAGCACCCTCCCCCAAATTGTGCGCCAATGAAAAGTATATATTTTTATATGCGGTCCGCGGGATTATAATGTCTTTCCGAAGTGGCCCTCAAGGTCATTTGTGTTGGCCACCCTGCTTTAGAACTTCGTGGACTACTAAATGTGTAATTTTATATTTGGCGTACCATGATTGTAATTTTATATTTGGCATATGATTGATCTCTATATGGCGGACCGTAAAGGAACCTCTCGAAAAGCAAGAACAAACCGATAACGTAAAGCAATATCAACACAAACAAAAGTGTTCTACCCTCAATTTAACATGGTCACCAATTCTCACTTTCAAATATCAGTAGATACGCCTACTTAAGTAGCTAGAATTACGCTAAGCTCAGAAGGAATTTCGCTAGATAGTAGTTAAAATTAAAGTGAAATCCATATTACATAATACGTTTTGTTATTCGTCGTTTTTGTGTGAAACTGAATCCTCATAAAAATATATAAATATAATGTCCCAGTTTTTCTGCGGACCATCAACTATTTTCCAAGGACCACCGGTTAGCGACCGCTGTTCTAAACCATATGACGTTGGTATTCACAAATTTAAATACTGTTTTTTTCTTCAGTATTTACTAGAAATTTTTAAAACTGTCTGTTTAAGGATTGCCAACATAGCTAAATAGTATACGTTTTTGTTTTTATATCTTCCTAACCGGCGAAATTATTTAGACTGTGAATACAAAGCTACATCGTACAATCAAGAGAAGTGATAAAATATGTGAATCATCCAAGGAGGTGGATCAAAACTATCCTATTGCAGCTCAGAGCGATAGTGCACAAGCACAGGATTCGTAGTCTGATATTCGTACCTGCAAAAACAAGGTTGTAGTTGCGAAGAAAGTGCGTAATATTTCGATATTTTTCAAATTAGTGAGTTTGTTATTCACATTGTATTTACATATCATACTTCAGGGTTCAAAATATTTTTCAGATTTATTATAAAAAAATAACAATCCATAATAATGAATAACAATAACTTTAAAGAACACAAAAAATCAGTTGATAATGCTACGGTTTGGTTCATTATTTATATGATACTGAACATACTAAATAGTGATATTTATGCTTTTTTTGTGTGTGCTTTAAATAAATAAGATGTTTCTTTATATACTTTTTTGTGATTCTTTATATACTGTTATAGATAATTTATAAGTTACACAATATTTTTTGTGATATTCACACTCTCAAATAAAACTGGCAAGTAAAACAAAAAAAAACCACCTGTGTTTACTTTCTTTTTCTAAAATTTCTACTACCGTTATCAAAACCGGTAACCCGGTATTAAGACCGAATACCTGTATTGAACTTTTAGTCAGATATCGCAATCCCTAGTACGAAGGTTTTTACGAGTCTGTTAAGAAATACAGGGTAAATGAGATAACGGATAAGGTAGAAAGTATTTAGCAACTTCATTTTTTGTATCTTTATACTGAATAAATAACCTATTTTTCTATTTGTTCAGATTTAATATGAAGTAAAAATATAAGTCGACTGGATTGATAACCTCTGCAAAATTCGTCAATGAATTTAAATTGTTTTACAATAAACAGCAATATATCCAAATCTGAATTTATCATAAATTTTTTTTTCTTCTGAATGATGTAATTTCTATATAAAATGAGATTATCAAACTTTTTATGGAACAATGCTTAACTGAATGTTCTCATTCGAATTGAATGTTGTACAAAATATATAAAAACATTTATAGCGATATATTACCAATTTTAACAGCTCAGCATCAATTAATTGCGCAGTAGTTTCTATCAATGTACTGAATATATCGCATAATTTACTTTAAAAATGCAAAAATTGTCATTAAAAAAACCCATTTTATTATCACTTTCAAGAACGCGAAGGTTAAAAAAGTCATTAAACTGAGTGAAGAGCGGGGAATACCTCATGAGATCCTCTCAAAAAAACCCATCAAAAATAAGAATGCGAGACACCAGCAAAACTTAAGGGACGAAGGTGTATTAATAGCCACGGTAAGCGTCGACCAAATTAGAGACCTTACCTTTACAGCTTGATGTGTGTGAGATGAGTGGCAAGAGGAGAGATAAAATTCTAGGAGGACAACTTTGACACCGGAATGGATGTGCAACGACAGGTCTCGCAATTCCATCCTGCGAAGTCACGATTAGGGGGAGATAACACTACAGGATCTTTTGCTAATTTGTTCTATTTTTTCTGTGCTTACAATTCACATTAGGGCAGTTTAACACTACGATGTAAATTAGAAAGGAAAATTAAAAAAAGTTTAATTCTTTGATTGTTTGAACCTACACACACACACATATATATATAGATAGATACAGGACGTCTTAAGATTTCCTTAGGCCCTGGGCCTCCATGCAAAAGTAGACCCTACCTAAGATTTTTAAAAGTATACAGTATATAGTCGAGGTGGGCATTACGTCGATCTATACTGGTGGTACTTATTATTAAGGATATCGTCGTGGGTACTTATTATTAAGTTATAATATTAGATAGATACAGGGATGGTCTTAAGATTTCCTTAGGCCCTGGGCCTCCATGCAAAAGTAGACCCTACCTAAGATTTTTAAAAGTATACAGTATATAGCCGAGGTAAGCATTACGTCGATCGCGATCGACCGGTGGACCACCAAGACATTTTAGGGGACCGCCTAAAAATTTTACCAGTTGATAATTATGTACGGAAAATTCAAGATTGGCTGACAGTACGCAGACTAAGCCTTCTACTGACTATAACTACGAAAACTAACTTTAGATAAAAATATTTTATTTCTTTAATGTATTTTGAATTGTTTCATAATAAATGTATCATTTGATATAATTATATTTGGGGCTATTATTATTAAGTTTGTATTTTGCATTTTGCTTTAAACGCGGTTTTAAAAGTGTTTTTTTTTTATTTTAGTTCTGTAGGTAAGTACACACATATTCCGTACATATTATTAAGCTATAATAATAATCTCTTTTCCTTACCTCATCACACCTATGACATTGGGCAGTAGTGTACACAAGAATTTTTGAAGGGAAGGGGGGTCGAGGGTTGAAGGTTTACCATTCTCGTATCATACCCCAATACGCAGCCAAACATATTTTTTTTATTTTTTCGATTGTCCGGAACAACAAACAGTAAAAAATAAATTACGGTATAAATAATTTTCATTAATAAATAAAAAAATTACTAATATCAAATATTTAGTTACATTTTACATACTATATACATTGGACTATAATGAATCGGAAGAAAATGAAGGGTTATGAGATCTGGACCCCTCCCCCGCCTTTGTGTGCGCCATTGACTGCAACTCCTTGAAAATATCAGAAGTAGCCCGCACCCTGGAAAAGTCTGCCCACCCCTTGTATATAGTATGCATTGTCAAATACTCGTTCGGAAGATAATTTTATAAGGGGCGCGATCTACTCTCAGCCCCGCTTAGAAGTGTGGGAGGAAGTGAAGGATGACAAGCCATAATATTTATCCAGTCTATTTATTAAACACAAATTATCAACAGACAGAATTCCAATAATTCAAACTAGAAGAGATGTTCCTAATAAAAGTAATAGAAGATTAAACAACAAGAGACGCGAATTATGAGAAGATTTCTTATATCTCGATCCTCCTTTTTTAGGACCAATCCGCTTCTCTAAATATCTGAGTTATAATTTAACTTTGACCAATCGTCACTTTAATACCTTCAACTATCTAATCTCTGAAACGTACTAAATGTAGAATAATACCTGATCGGTAGCTATCTCTCCTCTTAGTCAGATTCTCTATGTCTCGATCTCCATATAACTCCTTCTATCAATCTAACTAGCTTGAAAACCTAGACTATATATATCCGACCTAATATGCATATCACGATTGCTTCTTCAAAAGGTTGGTTGTGATTAAATTCAAATTGATAGACCAAAGATTTCCCAAGAGGATCAGAGGAAGGACGCGAATAGATCCGTCACAATTTGAAACAAATAAATGTGCTCGAGTAACAATCTCAAAAATCTAGAAACAAACCGGCTCGACCGATGGCCACATTTCAACTAAATGAGTTGAATCATTGTTTATGGTATTAGGCCTAGGCCTAGACATTGACAACGATCATCACATAATAATACATTCTTTCGACTTTTATCAGTTGACATGCAGTTTGAAATTCCGTTTTTCGAAGAATATATAGGGGAATAATATTTGACCATTGAATTTATCCGGATCATGATCTTATTAAGACAGAGTCGAGTACGAAACGAGGTCCTCACCGAGGCCTAGTTGGTACATGCCTTAAAACGTCCCACGATAGTTATGTAATAATTCACCATTTATAATTTTTTTCGAAGGATTTTCTTAAATTTATGATATTTTTTAACCCTCCAAGACATTGCGTGATAGTTAATTCGTTTAGTTAACTCACCTAACGGCATATACTATTTTATAACACACACACCACAACTTTACCTCTTCAAAAGCTGTCACATAGACAAATTTCAAAGTGAGATGATGCAACATTGCAACAACTATCAATTCTGACCAATCAACGTATTAAATACCGGAAATTATATGGTTATGGAACAAGCGAGCCTTTTCTGATTGAAGATATAAAAGCTGCGATCTCTGGAATAGAGAAAAATAAGCCTTTTGTAAATGGACAAAATGCCTATGTGTAAGTTGCTTTTCCCTTTATGTTTTTCAACAAAATGTGGGACTAAATTAAAAAACGTTTCCTTAGATTAAATAACTGCAACTAGATAAAATCAGCAACATGTTTAATTTCAATGAAAACACTATTAGTATAATACTCCATTGATATATTCTGGCATATTTTTTCCTCTTTATTATTATCATCCATTATATAATATATACTCCAAAGTTGACCACTACTGTAAATTGATCAATTTTCACAGTCGCGACATTTTTATTATATAAAAAAATAACGCTATAATCGTCAGCCACTGTAAGTTGTTGCATAATAACCTTGACTGGGGCATATATTATTAATTTTCTGTTCATGAATGGTAAATTAATAATGCATATTACAATGTAACTAGTTCTATATTGCAAAATGTCCCCTGCAATTTGCTACATTTCTTTTGGGTGGTCAAATTACACAAACTGCATTTTATATTCTTTGCTTCTAGAATTTTAACAGTTTCACAAATAAAAAAAAATAATCCGTTTTACTACAATTATTTCACTGAGCAAAACATTAAAAAGTTATATTTGTCCTTTTACTAAGAAAATACCAAAACCACTTGCGCTAATATATCACATATTTCATAACGTTTCGGTAGATGATACTTTTTTTAATGAAGAACCACTAAAGGCAATTTTATTGTTCTTCTGTTGTAAACTTTCACAAATAAAAATAATACGTAATGATTTACAAAAAGTAAAAACTTGCTTTACTTTAATTTTAAAAAATTAACACATAAAATGAAAGGAATTTGAGAAACTTGAACCATTTTTAAAACAAATAAATTTCAGTTCCCCCTCCCCCCATAATTAATTTTGGAGATTTTGGCGAAAATTTATTATCCAGCAATCAAATATAATATTCGTGCTTTTTAAAATTCTTAAACAAAAATGCCGAATCAGTTTTTTTTTAATTAGAAGTCAGTTCACTAATTTTCCCAGCAAATAAGGAATTAGACATTACTTTCCAATATTGCAGAAAATAATGAAATGGAAATTTCAGAAATGTGATACTGGGAAAAAATACCTACTTTTCTAAAATCAACAGTCAAAAAATTTTCCATCAAAATTTACATAACCTTTTAAATATAAGTTTAGTGTTCCTATTTGACTTAATTTTTCTCTGCATTATTTAATGAAACAATAAATTATCACATATTTCAATGATTTAAATTGATTTAAAATTGTTATAACAATACCTGCAAACAAAGTTCAATCATATATCATAAGGGTAATTTTCGTCTTTTTATTTAGTCTTTTGACATTAAAAGATTAAGCAAATCAATAGTAAATAGCAATAAAAGTAATAAAAATATTAATTTGCCATAATTATCGTTTATTTCTTTCCTTTAAAAAATAAAGTATTTAATTTTGCCTTTTTTTTTTTTTTTTTAAAAAGGCAAAATAAGCAATATAAAACTGAATGCAACAAAAAGCTTCATAGATTAGAACAGCCGTCTCCAAATTATTTTGATCGTATACCACGAAGATTAAAATAATTATAAGTTGTACCCACTGGCGAGTCCTAAGAGGGCCTTGTATCAATATCCCTTGGGGGCTTTTTATTGGGGCCTCTCAACATTTTACGTTCTTGCATTTTGGGACCTCTAAAGCTTGAGGGCCCCGTATCATTGATACGGTCATAGCTACTTCCCCTGACTGTACCCGACATGACGTTACATACAATACAATGTGTTTCCTGCTGCGCATGCGCTTTAAAGTCGGCGCCTTTATGATGTTGAGGGACGCTAGCGAAACTAAACAGCGACCAATGAGATATTCGACCGCACATTATCAAAGCATAGTGACCTTACTTCTACAGCGTACACTTATCGCACATTTTGCATACCTCTGGGGTACGCGTACCCCACTTTGGAGATCACTGCGCGAGAGAAGCTTAATCTATAAATTGCTTGCATACTTTACAATCAAATGAAGCCCAAATGGAAAATCAAAAAGAATATTTTTAAATTTCTATTATAAAAATTTATTTTTTTCAAGTACTAGGTTATCAACGACTGAGCAAAGACTAGAAAAATATGTGTTTAAATATCACAAATACTAAATTGGCACGAAATTTTAAACATATTCGCCATGACGCACATCTTTCTATTTTGAAGTCTGGTCGCGATAGCCTAGTGGTCAAGGGAACGGACTCGTGGCCGGCATGTCATGAGTTCGAGCCTGGTACCACAAAGATCCGCCGTGTAGGGGAGCGATGCATGTGCTAAATCTGTCCAGAGCTCAAACGTCCTCCCTTTGGTGTGGTGTGGAAGTTAGAAGAGAGGAGGGTGCCACCTCAAGTGTCGTCCTCATCACCTGACCATGGTTCAAAATTACGAGGTCCGTCGCCAAAAGCCCTCGTGAAGCTGAATATAAGGCGACGTTAATATTCACTCACTCCATTTTGAAGTATTACTATGTAAAATACATACGGAGGTACAGTATTTTTGCGATAAAATCAATGCTCAAAAAATGAAAAGGTATCGCTATACCTTTCATTTTTAAGAGCGGAAAAAATGAGATTTGTATATAATAGGCAAATAAGACGTTTTACAATTACAGTTATATACATAAATCATTGCCTATCCTGTAAACACAATGTGATATAATAAGAGATATAATCTGCCGTTATATAGATTGCCCCACTACAAGATTGACCAACAAGACTTGGGCAAAATTGCCTTCGATGACTCACAAATTACGTTTCCTCTTTTTTCCATTTTTATTAGCTTTTCGTTTCCCGATTCAAAATTCAAGGTTCTTCTTATCATATCAGTGAGAGACAAATAAACATTTGTTCCACAACAAAGATAATCTTAAAAATTTGTTCTCATCATATTTATTTGAACCTAGATATTTTGCCGTAACCTTTCGTAACGGTTTAAGTATGTTTCAAACCTTATCTTTTGATACAGTAAACCACTAACCCCGGATGAATAAAGCAGGTTCATTTATATAACTGAATTAACCTCAATAATGCCGCCAGTTGTTTTCTAGTTTTTGTGTTTATTTGCTGAGATTGATGAGAAACATTGGTTAAAGAATGATTCAATATGTCTCGAGGAAGTTATATTACATCAGACTGCGAAACACAATTACATAGCTTCTAAGAGATAGATACTAGCCTCTTCTTCGCTGGGTATTTCATTGTACAGTCGTGATGCGTCCCATGATAGCTTACGCTTCTCCAGTTTGGGGATACGTATACCGCTAAAACTAACATAAATATTTTAGATACTTTGTAAAATTCTCTCATTCGGATGATGATAAAAGCTTCTCGCTACATGAGAAACGATCACATCCGTAAAGCATTACAAATTAAAAGCTTTAAATCTCGTGTTCAGTACATTGTTAAAAATTTCTTTGATTCTCTTCAGCACACTAATAACATAAATATGTTTTATCTCCCTAATTGTACTCCATATATTAACACTAAAAGACCAAGAAGAATACTTCATGACCCTTATAACCCCCTTAATTATTATTTTCTAGTGCAAATGCTTATTGCACACTTTTTACTATTCAATATAAAACTTTAATTATTTTTTATTTTTGGCTTTCTCCACAGGACAAGTCCCGCCCCTTTCTACCTTTTTCAATTTCTAAGACCTCTCGGGCAGCCAATGAGAGTCTCTGTCATCACTGGTCATGCACCAATGAGAGAGCAGCCTTTTAGCTCTCCTTCTAACTTGAATTTTTAAACTTCATTCGCGAGCTTTAATCAAAAGATTGGTTTGACCAATTAGGAAGCACTCTATCGAGCATGAGAACGAAAACTTCGTTCCACATCAAATTCATCGCCAGAATAAGGAATTGTAGGAAAGGAAAGTTGTAAAGGAAAAATTGTAGTAAGGAAATAATTTTTTTCATCGAAACGCCTCCGTAAACCTCCGCTTAGAAAGTCGATTTCCGAAAATATCCGTTCTTAGCAGATCGCTACTCAACAAAAGAAATATGTTTGCTAAATTTCAAGTCCAGAGGCTTAATAGTTGAAAAACGGAATGAATTTTTTACCAAAAACACCCCTGTTACCCCCTTAACCTCCCTTGGAAGTCGATTTCTACAAAACCCGCTCTTGGCGGATCTCTGATCAACAAAGGAAATGTGCTTACCGAATTTCAAGTCTTTGGGTCTAATATAACCGATGATCTTGTGGTGAATGTGAGTCGTTTTTCTCTCATATACAGAGAGTTATAATTACGTTTCAAATCAATCAATCACGTGTTTGGGAAAAATGGCAAAACACATTCTAAAACAATATTTTATTTTTAGTTTTTTAAGATATTTTGATGACTCAACAATAAAAAATCATACATAATGCAAATAATTTTACTGACTTTTAACGAGATTAATATCGTCTTTTGAATAATAATAAAGATTTGTAATTTCGTTAGCGATTAATAATGTGCTTTTATATTATGAATTATTATTTTTCACTAGTTATCGCTTCTTTTAGAAAATTAATCATAACCAAAACATTTAACAAAATAATTACTATAATTGCTGTTGCAATGGGCAACGGAGATTTTTCTAAAAGTTATGTGTCATAATCTATTCGTTGTAACAATCAATCAAATTTATTTATTGTAAAAGAATATGAGGTTTTTTTTTGTAATTTTTTGTGCCAATACTCACGCGCTTGTAATTTGTCTTTTAATTTCAAAACATTAGTTTTAAAGTTAAAAATTTTTCTACATATCTGTTTCGTTTATGCTTTAAATGCTCAACGAATGCATTTTAAAACTTAAGAAAGCTTACAGAGAGAAACCTAATAAAGTTTATAAATAGCTTGATTGACAGAAAAGACATATTTTTAAATAGCTCATCAAGACTTTCCGCATTTACTATAAATTTTTCAAAAGACAAACCTTTCTCATAGGAATGTATATTATAACCTTGAACTCAATGACCTTGACAGATCTAAGCATTGTCATATGAGTTTTTGAAACTCCTAAATTAAAGACGAGAAAGAGAGTATCCTAGTTGAAGTATTTTTTTTTTTTACTCTATTAAATAAATTTATGATAATTTTTTTATTAAAAATTTTAAACTAATATCAATGTGCGAACAAAATAATTCAATTTAAAGATTTACTTTAAAACCGTACATTTTCATGAAAGGAAATATTTTATTTTAATATATTCTACATAAACTTAAGCAATAACAGGAATATAATTTCATTTTTAATATCGTTTGGCGAAATATTATTTTTAATTTTATATATTTGAATTTAAAAGCCTAAATATGTGCGACTACATCGTCAACTAATTTCTTTTCACGCATATTGATTAATTCCGCAACAAAAAAAGGGCATAATTTCGCATTTTTTGCAACTTTTCCCCCCACAACTCGTTTTACTTTTCACACGTGGCCGCAGTAGCCTAGTGGTCATGGTCAAGTATTTATAAGACGTCAAGGTCAGAGTTATCGATTGGGGTCCGCAATAGGGTAACGAAGAATATAAGCCCCCCCCCCTGCAAACTCAGGTTTTAGGCTCCAAGCCCATATACGTACTTAGCATCAGTCAAGTTTTGGGCCCCCCCGTTTTGCGGGGGTGTACGTTACGCCACTGCGGATTCGTGTCATCATGTCACTGAAGATTCTCCAAGCACAGGGGATGATCCGTGGCGTGGCTCACATAGGCTCAGGTGTCGTCCTCGTTACATACGATATCTGTCACAAACATCACGTTTCTTTAGAGTTCGACACCAATAAACAGTCCCTGTTCTTTTTCACACTTAGAGTAATAAGTTGGAAGCAAATGTGACATCCGTGATTATATTTTATACCACTATGCCATTGTACTTCCCGAGCCATTATAACCTTCAAACCCAATTACGGGCGACAGCATTTGTATTGGACGCGCATGTGTGTGCACATGTAAATCTCAGAGACAGTTTCAAGATAGGGTCATATTGATTTGGTGGCATGGCAGAAGCGGACGTGGCAGGAGCGGACACATAACATTTCGTGGCTTTAGCGGACACTTTAAAACTCATCGTGGTTTGAGCGGACACATCCCCCCCCCCATCTTAGAACAGATTCTTTTCCCCATCTTAGAACAGCCACGGTTACGTAGCCAGAGCGGACAGTAGAAGGGAGGAATTCCAAATTAAATGCAATCACTGGCAGCAACCAGCCAGTCCACTTATTAGTTAAAATACTAAAAGAAGAAACACAAAAAGTGTTTTTTAATTTGAAATCCAAAGAAATAGGCGATCCTGGAATAAAAAGGAAAAAAAAAACATATGTAAATTGGATGTAAGAATTGAAAACATCTTAAAAGAATTCGAAACATCAAACAATTTAGAAAAATGCCTAAAATCTTTAAGTTTTGTAACTAAGTTGGACTAAATCCAATGGTAAAGGATATTCATGCCTTCATAATAAAGGTTAGTTAGTATTTGGTTACTAGTATTTATTTTTCTTTTATTTACTTTTGTATTTGTTTTGTACATTTTACTTCTAGTTTTTATATATTTACTTACATTAATGAAACTAATTAATTTTATGGTAATTGCATCTGTTCTAATATTTATTTGACTCTAAAATACAGTTTTCTATAATTTTTAAATATTTCTCTAAAAGTTTTTATTTTTATTACATTGCGCTATGTTTTTAAAGTGTATTCGCATAATATCTTAAAGATTTAATTCAAATTAAATTTGATTGGCAAAAATGTATTTATATCCTTGTAATTCAATAATCGAATCTGTTCTAAGATGGGGGGGGAATGTGTCCACTCAAACCACGATGAATTTTAAAGTGTCCGCTAAAGCCACGAAATGTTATGTGTCCGCTCCTGACACGCATTAATTTACAGTGAAATTGTTTACATCTAAAGGGGAAAAAAAAACAGAAAGAGATCATTTTATGAATCAAACGTATTACTGTATATGGAAATAATTTTTTTTTTGGTTAATTTTTTCCCTTCCCCTAAGACGAAATTATTATTCGATAGAAGAAATATTCTTGACAAACATTTTTAGAATTATATGATTCTCTCTTTTTCTTAGTGGAGCAATTTACGAAAAAATGTCACCACACAATCTATTTTCTGCTTGCTGAAAAAATTTTAATTACAGTAAAATACGTTTAACGCGAAAACGCTTAAGACGAAATATTGGTTAACACGAAATAATACAACTGTTCCGGCTAACTAATATCATGCATTTTTCTTAACACGAAACGAAAATCGTTTAACATGAAAATATTTCCCTTCTGAAATGAATGAAAAACGGAAAACACCAGAGATTTAAGAGGGGTGTGAAATAAAAGAGAGGTGGTTTAACATTTTTCTGTATTACTGGACTGTCCTACTGTATCATCTGAAGAATTCCTTGCAGTAGATGATAATAATGTGTGTACAGCCCCAATTATGACAGACAAAGACGTTTTGGAATTTGTTCAAAGCTCAGAAAATATCATTGATACCGATTTCTATGGCGAAAATGAAATAAATTATGCAGTTCCTGTGTCTACGTCATCCGAAATGAAGAACATCATGAAAATTATGCGCAGTTATACACTGCTGGCCACCGTAAATGCAACAAACACCCTGAAGGAAGCACGCAAATAACATGAAATTTACAGCATACATTAGCGGAGGTGAGATATGCAAATGATTAGAATTTCAGAGCAGGCACACATCACGCACGCCTGTGGCGCTACTTCAAAGCTCTATTTAGGGCTTGGAGATTTCGACGATTTCAAGTTCGGCAATTGTGTTTTTCTTGTGGTTTTTTCAAAAATCAATCAGTTATGTCTCATAGAAAACAGCGATCAGCTTTTGATCAAGTATCCGAGTTCGACAGAGGAAGGATAGTGGCCTACCGAGATTGTGGATTATCTTTCAGGGAAATCGGTAGTCGTGTTGGACGAAACCAAACAACTGTAATGCGGATATGTGACCGTTGGATGCAGAAGGGTACGACGGACGAACGTGGTCGATCGCATCCACCTCAGTGCACCACTTCACGTGAGGACAGGCAAATTGTGCGCATGGCTGTGACGGATCGCTCAGTCACATCACGAACCATAGCACAGCATATTGAGTCTGTAACGCATCATTCAGTGTCTGCGCGAACCATTCGACGCCGTTTACAGCAGAGTGGTCTGTCCGCAAGACGTCCATTGCTTGGTCTACCCTTGACGCAGAACCATAGACGTCTCTGCCACCAATGGTGCGATGAAAAAAGGATGTGGGCGGCAGAATGGAATGAAGTTGTCTTTACTGACGAGTCACGCATCTGTTTGCAACACCACGATGGTCCGATTCGAGTCTGGAGACACCGTGGAGAGAGGATGCTGAACAGCTGCGTTATGCAGTGCCACACTGGTCTTGCACCGGGTATTATGGTATAGGGCGGTATTGGATATCACTCTCGCACTCCTCTAGTACGCATTGCCGGTACTTTAAACAGCCAGAGCTACATCTCCAGGTGTTGGATCCAGTTGTCCTTCCTTACCTTCAGGGCTTGGCCACAGCCATATTTCAACAGGATAATGCGCGACCACACGTGGCACGCATTGTCCAAAGGTTTTCGTCAACCACCAGATTGAATTGCTTCCCTTGCCGGCTTGCTCTCCGGATCTTTCACCGATAGAAAACATGTGGTCCATGGTTGCTCAACGATTGACCCAGATAACACCCCCAGCTACCACACCAGATCAACTTTGGCAGCGTGTGGAAGCTGCTTGGTCTGCTGTACCCCAAGAACTCATTCAAAGTCTCTTTGAATCAATGCCGAGGCGTGTGGCAGCGGTGATCTCCAACAATGGTGGCTACTCTGGCTACTGATTCTGGCAGGAACCACACTTTTTACAGAGGTCTATAAATTTAATCGTTTGATACTTGGTCAACATGTTATCTACAAAATAAATTTTGTTGTGCTATCTCTTGTTTTTCTTGGTGTTGCATTTACGGTGGCCACAGCAGTGTATTTAGACGCACATTCGAATGGTGAAATGAATAACAAAATGATGGACATCGACAATTTAATGCTAAAAAAGTCAATGCACAGATAAATATCAGATTGTTTTCCAAAAATTTAATAAATGTTTTTTTTTTTCAAAAAACTTGAAAATTTTGTATAAAATTTCATGATACTTTTGTATCCGACTACTTGCGACAACTTTTTTTAAAAAAAAAAAATAGAGATATGGGGATTTTTTTGTTGTTTTTAGATTTGTTTAAACATTTTAAGAAAAATATGCTAAAATTAAGAAGGGAAAAAAATTTATTTTTACTAAAATGGTAAAAATTTACAAAAAAATAACAAAAACCCGGCTTTTTGTGCACCAAAGATTTATGAACAAATTTTCAATTCTGATGTGTTGCTATGTTATTTAGTTTTGAAATGACCTTCAGGATAAGAGATATTTTGATTTTGACAAAGACTAGAGCACTTTATCTTAGTTATTATATGAAATTGCTTAAAAAACAGAGATTATATTAATATAAGGAACTGTAAATTTTGTAATAAAACAATGATTGATAAATCTGAAAATTAAAACATTTCTACTGTATGCAGAACATACACAAAAAATTTCATTTTCAAAACTGTTTGAGCAATCGCTGTCCCCTTTGATCATTTAAAAAACAAAAAACATTTCGAGTAAAAAGCGTTTTAAAGTATGACATCTTGCTTAAAGTAATGGCATTTGCTTTTACTAAAACACTTGTAGTTTTTGTTTTAGTGAACAGAAAATAATATACTTAGTATTTTTGTAAAGCTAATAAGTGGCCTATAAAATAAAATCATAAAAACAATTTGTCAATTTTTGGCAAAATTCACAATTTTAGTGTAATCGGATACCTTAAATTCTTATGAATGTTTTTGTTTCATTGATTTTTATTAAATACATGCTAATATGCATTCTAATAAACTTAATTTTGTTGAATAAATGTTTTTTTTTAATTTCCCTTAACACGAAAAAAATATTTCAGTCCTTCAGTTTTGCGTTAAACGATTTCCACTGTATAGCTTTTTTGGGTGATATAATTGAATAATCAAAGTATTCTTACGTCGAGACTCTTAACTAAATCTTAAAAAAGATTTGTAAGAGCATTTTTGTCTTGATCTTACATGGTAGAAAACATCTTAATGATTTCGTAGGAACACTGTTCTTTTACCTATTTAACCGTATAAAGGTCGTGAACTCTAGTAACATGTGACGTTATTACTCTATATTAGAGATAATCAAATAAATACTTCCTGTTTCTTACTGTTTGATATGTTTCAGAGGGACTGAGCTACTCGACGAAATTGTATTTTACACTTCTACCGTAATTTATAATCTATTTCCGACAAAGTATAAACATGTTATTCACTATTTATTTACCAACTACTTATTCTATGCAAACATTAAACACATGACACCTCATGTTTTTCTTTGAAAGTTCATGATAATTCGAATAAGCATGAAATGCGCGTTCTAATAGAAATGTTACATTTTTACCAAGCGATTCAGAATTCTCTCCATACTTTGAGAATTCTTTATTCTGTCTTCTAACAGCTTAATTTTTGCGAAGGCAGCGAATTAAACAGATATTAGTAAATATTATATATCCTTTTTTCTAAATCTTTAACCGAATTCACAAAACATAACAAATAAAAATAACATTTCAACGGCATTTGATATAATTAGGCAATTTTCGAACTTCAGGGGGACACAGTACGATTTAACTGACAAAATCGGTCAAAAATCAATTTATCCTAAATAATTCTTCATATATTTTTCTGTAATCACACAAAATTTGAAAGAGAGAGCTCTAAGTGAAAATTATAGTTTGAAAAAAAACTAAAAAAACACGCTTTTATACTGAATCGAACTAAACAGTAAAAAAATAATTCTTAATAAAGAATAAAATGATTAACGAGAAAATGAATGTCATTGTGGTAAAAGCGTGGGGTGCTTTGTACTACATTTTTACACTAATTCAGCTTTTCGGAATAGAAGTTAGAAATTATAACAATTGATACATTTATAGAACACCCCACGCTTTACCCATGACATTCATTTTCTCGTTAATCATTTTATTCTTTATTAAGAATTATTTTTTTACTTTTTAGTTCGATTCAGTATAAAAGCGTGTTTTTTTAGTTTTTTTTCAAACTATAATTTATTTTTCATTTTTTAGTTCGAACTACAATAAAAGCGTGTTTTTTAGTTTTTTAAACTATAATTTATTCATTGTTGAATTTATCCTTGAGTTTGATATTTGAAGCTGGAATTACGTGGCTGTGGAATTAGTCTTGCTCTTCAATGGATATTAATTAACGGGTCTGAAGTGTATTTATTCTCTCCGTTTACGAGGCCTCGGATCGTTATATTAGATTCCGTCTCTTTTGAACAGGTCAAACAAATAAAAGTGTGTAAAGAAGAAAAAGTTCGAATTACAAAATTTTTTAATGTATCATGTTTTTTTACGGATTAAATATTATAAAATTCCTCCTTTTTGTTTTCTTTTTTCCCATTTTCATGCATTGTCATCCACTTCCGAGCTATAGTCCGAATTTCAAGTCTCTAGCTCCTCGGAAAGTCACACAGATTAAAATCAATTACAAAATTCCACCCGGATAGACATTAAAGAAAGCGAGTTATTAAAAACATGGTAATATTAAGTATCAATCGTTTTTTCACCTTTTAAACGTGTTCTTTTCATGTTAATTCGTATCATCATTTCTAAGCGTATTGCTTTATAAAAATAAAAAATATTTAGCAGTTAGAACGCAAATTATTTTTTTCACATGCTCGAGCCTTTTTTTTATTTTCATTTTCAGAAAAATGTTTATATTATGGTTAGAAATTGCTACCACACCCACCCTCCACTTTCTCAGATATAAAACATTTCTTTTGTTTGTTTTATTTCTTTTAACCGCAAGTGTATTTTATACTTGCATATATAATTAGCGTTAAATTCAAAACACTTTAGGGTTACACCTTATTCTTTTAGTCGCCAAATCTGGAAATGATGTAGGAAATTAGTCGCCATGTCTGAAAATGGTATATGGAACTAGTCGCCAAATTTAAAAATGATATATGCAATAAGTCGCCAAATCTGGACGTGATATATGGATTTGTCGCTAAATCTGATTATCCTTATTCCTGACGATCCTGAAAAGGACAATGGAACAAAATTATGAAATTATTGAATTGTCATCGGTCCTTGACAAGTGTGCGAAATTTCGAATGAATCCGATCTTTTTAAGTGGGTAAAAATCGAGTTCTAAGATTCCGTTACATGCAAGTGAAACTTATAAAAGCGTGTTAAAACACAGAGTTATGATAACTTATATGTTTGTTTACCGTTAAAGTGTATAGTTCAGTTATTTCATAGAATTACTAGACAAGTCAGTTAAAGTATATAATAGATGAAAGATTGAAAAATTTCATTTTTTACCCAGTTTTTTTTTCAATAACTAATGATAGACTGTGTTAAAAAGTGAAAAATGAACACTTTCAAAGTTACTTTATAAATTAATTGATCATAAGTAGCTAAAACCTCTCGAAAAATATATTGTATCCTTACTGCGGATGATTAATTGATAAATAATAAGGAAAAGCAGATGATATAACTTATTGTTGCACATGTTGCTAACATTAGTTAAACAGAAAGAAGAAAAAAGAATATGTTTTGCATCTGTTACTGGTACAATTAACTTTACTACTCTCCTTAAACGTCAAGGATACCATAATGCTAGAGAAACCAATAGTCAAGTGTTACTTTTTTTCTGTGATGTTTTGCCACTTTTTACTTTAGCTATCCAAGTTAATAATTTTTCACGAGTAAGTGAAGCACTTTTTTCCTTTGTCCCGCGCTTATTTAATAAAGATTTAAATCTCTAGCATTGAATCTTTCTTATTTACAGATTAATCTTCCAATCCTGCAGTAATAAATCATTGCTTGAAAACAGGTTGCAAAAATATTTGTTAATAATCCAAAATGTAAAACGCTAACATATATATATGCACCACTTATATATAGATTTTACGTTTAAAAGCGTACTTAATGAAGCGTACACACACACACACGTCATTGCAAAGCAGCTGTAAGCGGTTCAAAGAACTTTCGAGTGCTGTATTTCATACTTTAACGATCAAGTAATCGTTATTCTATAGAATACCTAGTTAAATCATAGAATTCAACAATTTTATAAGCTTTAACTGACTTGTCAACTCATTTCATGAAATACCTAGTTATTGTTTGAAATAACGGATTTCACACTTAAACGGTAACACAAAAACATATTCACATCCCAAAGAGCTTTTAATCGATTTATGATCAGAAAGAAAAAAAAATTACTAATTTTTCTTCATTTCAAATGTTATAGTTTTCTTTTTACTGTGCCAAATGCTTCGATACTTTTTCTAACAGTTGCTATTAATATATGTAACAAAAATTGAAAAATGTTTTTGAATGAAAGCAATACTTATTTTTTAAAAAAAATAGTTGGCCGTAGAAATTATACATTTTTTTTTTATGAAATTTCCAGTAAGCATTCATAAAAAAATAGTTTTTTACAAATGTCAATCATATTATCACAAAATCCATACTAACTTTTGTTTTTCATAGTTTGACAGACATGTACGTCAATTATTGTAGGAGGAGTAGTATTTTTAAAACATGAAGTTTTGGAATATTTCTTTAAAATAATAAAATGGTTAGTTTTTTTGTGGTATTTCGAGCACAAAAACTGTGTTTTACGTAATATATGTGCATAAAAATTTGTTAAAACTATAAAATCGAACAGATTTTTTCCCTTCTAAATCGTACCATGTCCCCTTATTTATTTCATGTTATAATATATATTTATTTTCAAAATCGAATATATTATTTCCATACATTTAAAGGAAATCACTACTTAAAGGGAATCACTGTTTCAAAACGGTAAAAAGAAAATACGAAATACATTCCTTTTTTTAAATTTTTTTACAGATGAACTAAAAACTTATCATGGAATAAAAATAGAATATTTCATATGTTCCACAATTATATTATATTATTACAAATTTAATTTATATTGATATATGTTATCTTCTCTTTGTTAAAAGTTTTCCTTCATACACATAATTCCAACTAGAAACTAAAAAAAAAATGAAATTTGACTCTATTCCGATTGCGAAAAATTATATATATATTTCAAAGTATTTCAATAAACCCCATCTTAAATAAAGAAACCCAAACTCAACCCGTTATTATCTTACACTTAAAAATTTCAATCGACTCCTTTTACAATGGAACTAAAAAAAACTAGGCTTAATGTCTGGTGTTAATTCCAAAAGCTTAGCAAAGAAAACGCGCGCTAAGCATAGAACCGCAAAAAGAGAACATTAAAATACAATAGATGTATTCTCTTTCAAAAATGGATGATGTCATCAAAAGAACAGAAAATCGCTGAGTTAACTGGATCACAAATGAACGTGTTGAGAGCTAAAAGAAAGAAACACAAACCCAGCGAACATCATTAAAAGCAGACGACAAACCACGAGATTTACGTCACATTACAATGTCAACGACCCGCACTCATTCGGTGAGTAACGGCAAATAGTCACGTGATACGCAAACAGAGAGGAAAGGGGAATGAAAAAAAAAGGATATAGAAAACTAAAGTGTGAAACTCTGTCCACAGCTTTGCAATAAATCATCGCCTGGTTACCATAAAAATCAAAAGATTCGATCAGAAATGAATGTGCGTTTGGTCGGGAAGGCTTTTTTCCCCCAACATTTGTTTCGCAGATGGCAACCATGAACGATTTCAAGTCGATAAATTTGAATTGTTTTATCGATAATTGTTAGCAGAAAACGCTGAGAGAAAATATTTTCTTTTTAACACGCTTTTATAAGTTTCACTTGCATGTAATGGAATCTTGGAATTCGATTTTCACCCACTTAAAAAGGTCAGATTAATTCGAAATTTTGCACACTTGTCAAGGACCGATGACAATACAATAATTTCATAATTTTGTTCCATTGTCCTCATCAGGATCGTCAGGAATTCCGATAATCAGATTTGGCGACAATTCCATAGACCATTTCCTGATTTGGCAACTTATTGCATGTACAATTTTCTGATTTGGCGACTAATTCCATATACCATTTTCAGATTTGGCGACAAATTCCAAATGCCATTTCCAGATTTGGTGACTAAAAAAAAAAGGTGTAACCCTACAGCGATTGTTTTTAATTTAAAGCTATTTATATGCAAGTATAAAATACACTTGTGGTTTATAAAATAAAACAAAAAAAAGTGTTCTGTATGATGGGAAAGTGGAGGGTGGGTGTGTGTTATCAATTTCTTACTATAATATAAACATTTTTCTGAAAATGAAAAAAAAAAAGGCTCTGATGTGAAAAAAATAATTTATGTTCTAACTGCCAAATATTTTTGATGTGTAACATCTTTCCTCTCGATTGCTGGAGATTTGTGGGAGTGATTTCGTGAAAAGGGACGGAAATGCGTAACAGGAAGTTGGGGAAGCACGCGCTATTTAATTTGACCGATCAGCGCGCTTGGTGGTGTCTCTTCCCTACCCTCCCATTGAAGTTCTGTTTTTTTCTCCTACATTCCGGAGGGACCCCCCCCCTGCGGTCTAGGTGTTGGGATCTTTGTTTTTGTTTTGTTTTCTCACTTTAAGATCAAAGAAGAAGCGCAGCTGGTGTTGCGATCTATCAAGTGGCAAGTGGCGTGGAAATTACGGAGTACCTATCCCCGAAGGGGATGTACCTCCTCATCAGAATTTTTAGAATTAGTAACATAAAATGGTTTGACATAAAATAAAGAGAGATGAAATGGAATTAATGAGAAGAAATAATTAGATTGGCAATGGCATAAAGCCTGCTAAGAAAAACAGCGAGCGGACGAAGTCCGCCCACCTTGGAACAAAAAGTGTTGCGATCTATCGCAAACAGAACACTCACATCCTCAAACAAGTGGATTGGGTATTGTTATTCAAGATATTGGGGACATATGCGCGGCAGAATGCTTATTTGAAAATGGACAAACAGTGATTTCGGTGGTCGTATACATTTCTCCGAATCAAACGGTTCAAAAAATTAAAGATTTCCTGCATTTTTTACTTATACCATATACCAAAGGTGGTTTTGCTCTTTAAAAAAAAAACTATCACTCGCTTTCCATGATTTTAAGTGGACCATTCAGTTTGTTAGAAGCCGAGCCCCTCATAGCTTTTTTGAATGATGAACTCAAGCTCGAAATGAACACAAATCGAAATGTTTCGACAACTAACAGTGATACTGTTATTGACGCTATTTTTCAATGGTTTTTAAATACTTTGAAATCACAAGTATATATGTCATATTTTAGTTATCATAAGTTATCATTACCGCTCTTCCCCAAATTGAACAAGAATAATTATTTTTGATAAAAAATTGCATTACTCCTTGCGTTAATTAAATAAAATTTTCGTTAAAGATATAATTATTCAATAGAAAATTATTTCCAATCATACTCGGTTCATTTTTTTCAGGATTTAAGTTGTTATTGCGAATTTACCACGATAACATGTCAGATGTTACACATCGTATGCGACTACTGTAAGGCTCATTTCTTTTTTTATTTTTATAAAGCAATACTTTTGGAAGTGATGATACGAATTAACATTATAGCAATACGATTGACACTTTATGTTACCGTGTTTTTATTAACTGGCTTTCTTTTTATGTCTTGTGCGAGTGGAATTTTGTAATTGATTTTAAACTGTGTGACTTTCCGAGGAGCTAGAGATTTGAAATTTGGACCATCTCTCAGAAGTGGATGACCATGCATAAAAACGTGAAATAAGAAAGAAAAAAAAACGAAAAGGAGGAATTTTATACTTTTTAGTCCTTTATAAAAACATGGTACATTAATTTTTTTTTTAATTCTAACTTTTTCTTCTTACCACACATTTTATTTGTTTGACCTGTTCTATAGAGACAGAATCTAATATAACGATACGGGACTCATCCGAGGACCTGTAAATGGAGAGAATAAATACACTTCAAACCCGTCAATCAATATCCGTTGAAGAGCAAGACTAATTCCAGCAGCCACGTATATATATATAATTCCAGCTTCAAATATCAAACTAAAGGATAAATTCAACAATGAATAAATGTTAGTTTAAAAAACTAAAAAACACGCTTTTATTGTAGATCGAACTAAAAAAATGAAAAATAAATTATAGTTTAAAAAAAACTAAAAAACACGCTTTTATACAGAATCGAACTAAAAAGTAAAAAAATAATTCTTAATATAAGAATAAAATGATGAACGAGAAAATTAATGTCATTGTGGTAAAAGCGTGGGGTGCAATTTCGGAATTAAAAGAAGTTAGAAACTATAACAATTGATATATTTATAGAGCACCCCACGCTTTTACCACAATGACATTAATTTTCTCCTTCATTATTTTATTCTTTTATTGAGAATTATTTTTTTATTTTTTAGTTCGATTCTGTATAAAAATGTGTTTTTTAGTTTTTTTCAAACTATAATTTATTTTCTATTTTTTTTTCTTCAAAAAAAAAAAAAAGATAGAGTATTAAAAAACAAACCTTTAGATATTTTTTCCGAAGATATTGTATAAATATAATCTTATATATAAATTATATAAAATTCTACAAATTAAAACTATGAATTACATTATTCTATAATTCTATGAATTTCTATTTCTAGTAAAAATTTAATTTTGGCTAAGAAAAGAAGAGTAATTAAATTAAATTATGGTAGAAGAATATTACGTAACATGAAAAATTTATATCACCATGAAAAAAGGAAAAGCGAGAAAATTATTTAAAGAATTAAATGTAAATGTATTTTGAAAAAAAAAAAAGAATTCTTCCATCTGACTTTTGTGTGTTGTAGCAATTAAGTATAATTTCAATTTCACATTTTCTTACTTGGTATAGTTTTTATCATGCCCTCCCACCTTTTTACCACCGCGGATCCGTCAACGTTTGATAATTTTACCGTGGCCCCCCGAGGGTAGGACGTTACATTTTTATATTTTTATATTTTAGATTGTCTTGATTTAATAGTTTTAATTTAATTGTTTTTGGCCACCAGAATATAAAATACAGTTACACCAAAAGATGAATATACAGAGATTTAACATGAAATATAAAGTGATTTTCATGGAAAGTTGCACAAATTCGAGAGAAATACACCACACAGTAAATAAAATAGAAATAATTTAATATTCCTTGGCCGTTGGTCCATTTGATCTACAGACCGCTACCGGTCCGTGGCGCAGGGGTTGGGGATCACTAGAATATGTATATAATAAGACTATTTGCTGATGTTGAGCAGATAACATTTGTATCTCTTCATAAATAAAATACAAACATATTTCCTTCAGCTTAAAATATGAAATGAAACACATAAATACGCTGGATTAATTTTGAATATTTTTTAATTGTATTTTTCTCTTATCATTATATCATTCCAATTTTTTTTTTTTTTTTTTTTTTTGCAACAACGTGTCTATTTTTATGCATGCATAACACCGGAGAGAACATATACACTACAATACAAATATTTGAAATTGTATACCTATTGCATAAGTTAATATGTATGCAATTTTCATTCTTGTTCGTGCTTCTAACTAAATAAACTCAAACTCCGACAAATACATTTTAATTCCCATGAAGACTGTCATGTAGGAGGATATGTCAAGAACATTAGTAACAAATAAACATTTTTTCTCAGAATTAACGGTTTCGTGAGCTTGGGGTGACTCTGTGCCCCGCGCACCCGCTCCCGGGTTAACAAATCACGACTGTCTGAGATCTGATCTCTTTCGTATCAGCATTGCAGATTTCCCAGATTATATTCTCCGTGATTCCATCAACCTCTCAAAATCGAGCATTTAAGTGCTAATTTGTATCAGGCATTTGTTCAATTTTTGATCGTTAAAAAATCGCACTCAATTGCTATCCATATTTAAAATAATTAAAAGCAGTTTTTCAAAACCAACAATCAATTAAAGTATTTTTTCAATAAACCTTATGGTTGTTTATTTTTTTTACACAAATAACCATTTATTTAGTTTAATTATTTTAAATAAGTCATAACTGAATTTCATATTTCTAAAATGGACTTTTTAAAAAGAGTCCTTTGTTACAATACTTTTCTAATTCGAATTCAGTCGGCAATTCATTCGAAAGAACAAAATAAACTGGGTGTGAAAGGGTTGCAGCGAGAATGATAAATGACAGCGTGGTCCGGTCCATCCGATGGAGTCAAATACCTCTCACAATATTTCTGGGCACGTCTTCGTAATTTCAGTAAGCCTTTTTTTTTTCGTTGCTTAGTGTATCACCTTGAGTTGGATCTGTGCATCACCTTGAAGAGTTGAGATGAGCAGCATTTTCGAGAGGCCCAGAGTTGGGGTGTTTTCTTTTTCTAAAGGCGGCTTTAGAGAATGAGAAAAACTTTTCGCGCTTATTTATGTTGAGAGTGCTATATATTTTGTTCCAAGGTCTTAGGAGCAAGGATAAGGAATTGTAACGTAGAATACATTCGAGAAACCTTATTAATCTGTTTTTTGAAAATAATGAAAGAGGCTGATTGCAATATGATCATTAAATTTGGAATAGGAGGGAGAAATGTAAAAACTCGAAACTCTAGGAAGTGTCAAACTAAAAAGTTAAAAATAAGTATTTGTTTAACAGCTGAGATTACACACACGTTTTAAAAAGTTACAAGCGTAGGTACTTGAAAAGGATAATATGTTGGAAAAACAAAGTAAAAATAAATTCGTTGAAAATATTTTAGAGCAATAGCTAAGCAAACAGTTTCGGATGTAAAAAAAAAACACAAGTATAAGAAATAATAGCTATTTCACACATGCAAAACTTTATGAATTTTTTTTTTAAGAATGAACTTTTTTTTTTTAAATGCAAAGACAAACAAATTTCTTGATTTAATTCAGACTTAAAAAGAAGAAATACGCGCGCGCGATAGTTCATGATTTAATGAATTATGATGATTGAAAAAAATTAATAATATTAGTAATGAAGAATAAACGAGAATATATAGTTAAAAACTTTATAAAGAAAATATTCTAAATGTTATGTTTTAGAAGATTAATTGATATGGTTTAGTAAAAAAGGGAATGTATTACAAACCACTATAATATAAATTATGCTGTTGTTTCTAATGCCACCTGTCTGACGTAGTCAGATCGAGGCCCATGAAATTCATCATGGCATCGGGCTATATTGTACGCCTGTCGTTAGCCGTAGCTTTGAGCACCATGCAGGTGACAGTACGATTTGGCTCGGTTCCACCCCAATTTTGAAGGAGAACCCTTGGAGTGTCGTCAGGGGCCTCCCACCTCTCTTCCCCTTCCACCAACCTCACGAGATGACCTGCTGCTCGACGGCTATTTAGAGTAACTCATGCCGCGAAGGGGCACATTACATTTACGAACATCCATGCCTTCTCCGGGATTCGAACCCAGGCCCTACAGCATAGCAGTCAGCCACGCTAACCACTATACCGGATGGGTCAACCACTACTCCGGATAAATTATGTAAAAATATAAAATAATACAACCGAAGAATCAATGAATATAGATTCAAATGTAAAAAAATAGAACAACTATATTAATTGAAAAAAATTTTAAACTTCTAGCAATGAACAACTGAAACTAAGGAATTGTACATTCTATGAAGTTATTGGTTGTTTTAAATGTCGATGGCGCACAAAAACAAAACAAAGGATATTGGCGACGGACCGCGTGATTCCGAACATTTGGGGGGGGGGGACTAAACACTGGGGTTTCTTTTCAGACTAATCACTTGATCGGGACATCTGCTCATGCACCTCAACGCCAAATGGTCACGTATACTGAGATGGTCAGAGTAGTCTTTGGCTATCATTGTCTGTTGCACCATTGAGTTTAGTTTAATTATTAAACAGCCAGAACTTAATAGGCTTTTGAATTAGTAACTTTTTTTTACCAAGTCATCTATATTAGGATTAGCCCTTGAAGATGCTGATAAAATTAGGTTGTTTTAGGTGCATATCAGCTCATTTTGATTTTATATTCAAAATAGAAAATATTTATCCACTAAGACATATTGATCCTAGTTTTGAGAGGGGTTTTGTCTGAGACAACCGCACAAATAAAATTGTGTTATTTATTATTATCTTTTCAAATCTTTTAATTTTTCAGAAAGTCTTCGCGTGCCGCGTTTAGAACTCCACCCCTGGTTGGCACCCCTGTGCTATATGATCATTGGTCGAAGAAACTGTTAACCAAAGATGTGAAAATCATTACTTTGAAACCAGAATGTGATTATAAGAAGGAAAAGAAAAATTGCTGAGAAGATAGATCAATTGTCAAAAAATATATAATCAAAAATAATTGGTGGAAATATTTGTAAATTATTATACCACTTACTAAGCGAACAAACTATAAAGAAAATTAATTTGCATACATATATTCTTGTAGACATGCTTCTACAAACGTTAAAAAACGATTCCTTAAAGTGTAATTTGATTTAACGAAAGGTTAAATCACTTATAGTAAATTAATTTATTGAGTTATATCACGAGATTTGACGCATTGAAAAATACTGAGAAGCTTTCATTGGCACAATATTGAAAATTGATAACAAATATCCAATTAAAAATATCGTTTTATTTCTATTGAAAGATGCTTTCTATTACTGAAGTAAAAAAAAACTAATAATTATATCGCTGTCGGATTTTATAAACGAAATTTCATTTATCTAATCATGTACAGCGAAATGCGATAAATAATTATACTACTGATAAAACCGCTAAAAAAATTAGGATTTTCTACCAGATTCTTTTTTAATGAAAAGGCCCTTGAAGCTTTAAATAAAAAAATATTTTTAAAAAAAATCATAGATGATTGATGTTGACGCTTGTGAACATTGTACAGCTGGAACTTTTTTCGCATGCGTACCATTCTAGTAAGGAAATTATTTTAAATTGAATTAAAGTACTTCTTGAAATATTAAGCTAAATTTTATAGAATAAATCTTATTCTGCATACTTAAAGAAAAAAAATCAAAATTTAATTCTAATTATTTATATAATGTCGATTTTTTTTTTTTTTTTTTTTACAATTAAAGCAGGATTCGAACATTGTTAAAAAATAAAATTCAATTCTAGAGAATGTTTTCGGATAAGGAAAAAAAAAAACGTTTAAAAATAACATTACAATAGACGTCGCCTACACGGGTAGCCATTAAAAAATTAATTATAAATAAAGGCAATAGTTTTGGCCACTTAAATAGTCCCCCCCCCCAATCTAATACATATCATGTAAGTATTGTATTGATTTGAATAGTCTCAAATGTAATTATTTACTATTTTGTTTCATCTGAATTCAAAACATATATTTTTTTTACTATACTCACCGTAAGATCTGGCGTATAACGCGCACTTTTAACACAAAAAAATAAGATCGAAATTTACGGGAGCTCGTTATACGTCGGGTATAAAAATGAGAGCTTTAAAAATATAAGCATAGAAAAAATTAGACCTCTATATACATTGCAACACTGTTTATTTAAAAAAAATGGCATTCACATTATGAACTTAAAGGATTATAGTTCTAAAAGTATACTATTGTGTTTTCTAAAACTCGGAATACCTCGAATAAATGACTTCAAAACATAAGAGCATTGCGCATGTACATTTCAGGTTTCTTTGTAAAAAAGGGGGTGCATGTTATACGGCGAATATACCTAAAGATTAAAAATAACAGCTTTAAAGTACAGGTGCGCGTTATATATACGCCGGATTTTACGGTACTTAGTATTTCTTAGGTTAATTTGCTTAACCCGGATATAACCTAGAGCCTCAACTTATACGGATTAAAGACTCTCTATAATATAACTATGCAAATGTATATGTTCCAAATGTTTATTAACAATAATATGCAACATTAAATTATCCTGTTACATCTTAAAAAAACGTTTAAATTGAAACTTCATTATCATAGAGCTAATCGTTCCTTAAAATTAAAAAACAATCTAATTGTTCTATTTTTTAAAAATGTCAAATCTAGTTCGGGACAAATGACTGAGTATTTATTTATTCATATATGCACTTGCTTTCGAAAGTCCGTGTACACGCAGACGATCATCTTTCATATTCATGCAAAGATCGCTAATTAAAATGAAATCTTTTTGAATGAATACAACTTTTCCTCTAACGTCGTAAATTCAAATAGAATAAGCAACAATCACCTGATTATTACATAAAATAACACAAATATTAAAACTTGAGAACGACACAAATCCTGTGCGTCAATCCTGTGTGTACATTGGAAAAAAACTTTACGATAATGGATTGTAATTAAAAATTAAGGCTTTTTAAGCTATTCCGTTCTTTCTATAACTCTCTCAATATACACTGCTGGCCACCGTAAATATAACACCAAGAAAAACAAGAGATAGCACAACAAAATTTATTTTGTAGAAAACATGTTGACCAAGTATCAAATGATTAAATTTATATACTTCTGTGAAGTGTGGTTCCTGCCAGAATCAGTAGCCAGAGCAACCACCATTGTTGGAGATCACCGCTGCCTCACGCCTCGGCATTGATTCAAAGAGACTTTGGATGTGTTCTTGGAGTACAGCAGACCAAGCAGCTTCCACACGTTGCCAAAGTTAATCTGGTGTGGCAGCTGGGGTGTAATCTGAGTCAATCGTTGAGCAACCATGGACCACATGTTTTCTACCGGCGAAAGATCCGGAGAGCCAGCCAGCCAGGGAAACAATTCAATCTGGTGATTGACGAAGAACCTTTGGACAATGCGTGCCACGTGTTGTCGCGCATTATCCTGTTGAAATATGGCTGTGGCCAAGCCCTGAAGGTAAGGAAGGACAACTGGCTCCAACACCTCGGAGATGTAGCGCTGGCTGTTTAAAGTACCGGCAATGCGTACTAGAGGGGTGCGAAACTGATATCCAATACCGCCCCATACCATAATACCCGGTGCAGGACCAGTGTGGCGGTGCATAACGCAGCTGTTCAGCATCCTCTCTCCACGGTGTCTCCAGACTCAAATCCGACCATCGTGGTGCTGCAGACAGATGCGTGACTCGTCAGTAAAGACAACTTCATTCCATTCTGCCACCCACATCTTTCTTTCATCACACCATTGGCGGCAGAGACGTCTGTGGTTCTGCGTCAAGGGTAGACCAAGCAATGGACGTCTTGCGGACAGACCACTTTACTGTAAACGGCGTCGAATGATACGCGCAGACGCTGAATGATACGTTACAGACTCAATGTGCTGTGCTATGGTTCGTGATGTGACTGAGAGATCCGTCACTGCCATGCGCACAGTTTTCCTGTATTCACGTGAAGTGGTGCACTGAGGTGGATGCGATCAACCACGTTGGTCCGTAGTACCCTCCTGCATCCAACGGTCAAATATCCGCATTGCAGTTGTTTGGTTTCGTCCAACACGACTACCGATTTCCCTGAAAGATAATCCACAATCTCGGTAGGCCACTATCCTTCCTCTGTCGAACTCGGATACTTGATCAAAAGCTGATCGCTGTTTTCTACGAGACATAACTGATCGATTTTTGAAAAAACCACAAGAAAAACACAATTGCCGAACTTGAAATCGTCAAAATCTCCAAGCCTTAAATAGCGCTTTGAGGTGGCGCCACAGGCATGCGTGATGTGTGTCTGCGCTGAAATTCACTTGCACAACTCACCTCCGCTAATGCATGTTGTAAATTTCATGTTATTTGCGTGCTTCCTTCAGGGTGTTGCATTTACGGTGGCCAGCAGTTTATTTGGCAGGGATTTAACTAGTTTATAGTTGTCTCTTCTGTGGTTATTTTGTGTGTGTGTGTGTTCCATTCTTCTACAATGACAGATTTGAGCATTTCTTTGTATGTTATCATGTGCTCCCTGATTATCCACTCGAGTAAATCCCACAAATTCTGAGGACTGGGATGGCTTAGGTTTGGGCCATGACTTCGCAATGTAAGCCATTTGTTTGGTATCTCATTGTACCACTGAAAGTAAAAATAATCAATCACTGCAAGTTTCTCAGCACTTAACCTCATATTTTACATCAATAAGTTCAAGTAATTAATTTTGTATATTGTTGATTCAATAAATTCCAGATTACCAACCCAGAGGCTTCCGGTGCACCCCCAAACCATTGTGCATCCTCCTCCATGTTTGATAGTCAAAAAAAAAAAAAAAAAGATTATATTCTTTTTTAAAATCTGTGCAGGAATTTTTGCAGGCATATTTTTGTCCTTTTTGAAGCCGAAGATAATAAAATTACTTTCAATTGAATATATTACATTTTCCCAATAATTATGTGTCGTATTTAAGTGCTTTTTGGCAAAGGTTCTTAGCTCTGTTCACTCGAGAGATGAATGGCTATTTGAGTGCAACTCGGCCATGTGATTGTCATCTTTTTTCAGTTCTCTTCGAATTGTGGTTTAAATAACATTTTTTTTTTTTTTTTTGGAATATCTCAGCAACAGTTTTAGCTGTTTGTGAAGCTTATAGTCTTGGATATATTTTTACAGAGTGTGTAACAAAGCAGGATTCTCTTCTCGAGGTGACACTGCAGATGGGCGGCCGGATCTTGGCATGGACGTTAAAATTTTAGTTGATGTGTAATTTATGAACACACTTTTTGAATCGATGAATGTCTTTTATTAGCAGTTACCGCCAACTGATTTAAAATATTTCTCCCCTTGTTAAACATTTAAGATGATATTTTCTTTCAGTAATACATCGATCTATGGAATCACACAAGCATTCAAATCTCAAATTCCTAATAAATAGTTACAGAAGCTCATAATTACTTAAAAAACACGACATGGTGTAGTTATTTCATAATAAAAGATCTTTAAAAGTTTTATTTTGTAAGTGTACGCAGACTTTTGACGGGAGTGGTTGGTGATTAATTGGTGGTCTTTTTTGTTTTTTCATGTAGAGGTGGTGTTTGAATAAAGGAATTTTGAATAATCCCTGAGAGGTTAGTTGATTTTCTGAAGCGAGATTTTATAATAATTATAGCATAAACACGTAAAATTATTTATTGCCTGTACGCAGACTTTTGGTATTGTAGAGTTTTAAGGAAAATTAATTTTAAAAAACCTAAATTTAAGTCCCTTCTCCCCCCCCCCTTTTAATGTTATAACAAACAAAAGACCTCGGGTTCCAAAATTTCTTTTTTCGAAAAGTGACTAGCATCGAATTTGACACTTATTCATTCTAGGTGAAAACAGGAAACACGGATACGAAATACATAACACAAAATGAAATATTGAGCCCCAGTTTTAAAATAACCCCAAAACGCAAAAAATACTACAACTTCTATTTTGAAAGGGGAAAATTTATCCTTCCGACAGAATTTCCAAAGTGTTTAGAGGGAATATTTTAAAATGCAAATTGTGGTTTTAAAGAATCTGAACAAACTGAAAAGCTGTTTTATAGCGGAATCAAGTGTAAAAGAAAATTCATAAAGTTTCGCTCTATTTAATTTGATTACGGCACTAATATCTAAAGAAAAATTCTATTTAGCATACATAAGTTATTTCCGGAAATTATTTAATGACCTTTGAAAAACTAAATAATTCAGCTTTAGTGAAGTTAAACTTTTTAGAATTTATTCAACGTAAATATAATAAAGACGTCTTTATAGCATATAGTAAAATTTTATTTTGTCTGAAGTAAAGCAATAAATAATAAATCTAATAAAATGAAAAAAATGGATTAAGGTATCAAAATGGTTTAATACAAGTATATTGTAAGCGCTGAATTTGTTAATTAAGTACCAAATATTGTTAACTATTTGTTTTATCAGTAGGCTTGGATGGAAAAGATTATGAATTGATTGGTTGTTTGTTAACGTCGCACTTAAAAACCAAATCGAAGTGGGGTGCCAACTCATATGTCGTCTTCATCATGATTCAGATTGAGTGGCCCATCACCAGTAGCCCTCGAGGGGTTTCTAAGTGAGACGGTTTATTTATGTATTTATTTTTCAATACACTTTCAAATATCAATACACTATAATTTAGTACCTATCGTTACGCTACTTCTTTTCATTTGAAAGAGGGCAATGCCCTATTGGAATATTTTATCGGAACTCCCTAGGAATATTTTATTAAACAAAAAACAATCAACATTTATAAGTATCGTATTATGACTTCCTTATCCTATCGATAGTAACATATTTAATGTACTATTAATTTTTTTCTGAATGAATGTGTATTTTTTTGTGATGTAAACTATGTTCCTTATTTCTTCTCTTGCTCTGTAATGCTCAATATGGTTTTCCTATAACATTTTAAAGGGAAATATTACGTTTCCATGCAGTGGCATCTTAAGACCTCTTGAGGCCCTGGACCCCTATGCAAAAAAAAAAAAAAAATACTTTACCTGCCAATTGCGATACTTTAAAGTAGATAGTATATAGCAGGGGTCGGCAACCTTACAGCTGTAGTGTGCCAAACAAATTTACCAATATTAATCCGGGGGCCACGCAGTAGGAAATATTTGTAACAATCCGATTTCCACATCAATGCATGCAAAGTTAGGAAATAGAGGTAAAAAGTACAGTTTACAGTTTTATTATACTTTAATTATGCATTATTTAAAGTAGGGGTCTTCAACCCATTGCTCACTGAAGGCCTTTTGTTGGCCCCTCATTTGAATTTGAGGCAATTGCAGAAAAAAAAAATGCGTTGTTTGCTTTATGTCGTAAGAAACGATATTTTTTTACATTATTCTTGACATTTAAAACACTTCACTAATATGTTTGATATCTATTTAAGATTAAATTTTCAGAAAATGACGAATTTTTCAAAAATTTCCCTCTATTTTAAATAATTTTAAATATAAAAACTCTGACCACACATGCATAAAATCTCGGAAATTTTCGGGGGGAAAAAAGTGGACTTGTATATTTAACAGGTTTGCAATGTATTTTTTACTCGCCTTTCAATTAACTTTTTTAAAACTGCGCTTTATGCATATCTATACAAATTCGTAAACACCCTTAAAATCAGTCTCGTACATCAAACCTCCCTTTTTTTATATAAATTTCATGACTACAATCTTTTTTGACAGTTATGTGGCCCGAGAGTCACTTTGAATTTATTGATATGGCCCGCGGATCATTCTAAATTTATTAATTTGGCCCTCAAACGCAAAAGGTTGCAGACCCCTAATTTTAAGAGATTTATTAACATAAAAAAAAATACATAAATTTTCTTTCAACATAAACATATTATAGAATAGCGGATAAACTCAACTTTCTTATTTTCACGACACAATTATTAGTGACTCTCCATTTTAAAGTATTACACAGTTATATGGATTTGCATTGAATATTTAACGCTAAGCATGATTCGCATTTGAACATAAGAAGGTTTTTTTGACAGAAAGTACGCAAACTACACACGAGCAGATTCAGCAGAATTGTTTTATGACAAGAGAATTAAGGTAAGAAATAGCCTTTAAAATATGAACGCGCGAGGCGTAGAGACAGGGAGGTCTTAAGGTATGGGCCAACTGGACCCGGGCCTCTGCCACAATGGGGGTCTCGTCTCGTTCTCGACTCAACCTTCATAAGATAATGATTCGTATAATTTCAACGGCCAAATGTTTTTTCCTGTTGTATTCTCCGAAAAAATGGGAATTTCAGACAATATGTCAATTGGCTACATGTGATGACCGCCGTCCATATCTAGGCCTGGGCCTGCCACAACACACCATCATTATTCATTTAGTCAAAAGGCGACAGTCGGTGGAGCCGGTTTGTGCGATTGTAAATCATGCACATTTATTTGTTTCAGGTTATTGTTTGCACGAATATTTGACAACCTATGCTGTGTACTGTCTACTTTTAATGTTAATAGGAGGGGCCTAGATTTGTGTAGGGGCGCAGGGACTACTTTTATGTAGGGGCCCAGGGCCTCAATAAGTATTAAGACGTCCCTGCGTAGAGAGGAGAGAGAAACAGCGCGATTTTACTTTAACTCATATTTTTGTAGAGGGGAGTGGTGTGCCTTTGAGAATTGCTTCTCGTACTATAGGTTGCCTAGGCCTGGTATTAGTGGCGTACGTACACCCCCGAAATAACCCCAACGCGGAAGGGCTAGGAGTTCAGGGGGGCCCAAAACCTGACTTTGCAGGAGGGCCCTAATGTTCTCCGTTACGCCACTGCCTGGGAAGTTGCATACGTTATGAAATACTCGTAGAAACGGTAATCCGTAACAAAAAAAATTAGCTTCATTTCTATCTTACAAACAAACCTATTGACAAACCGATTCGACCACGAGCGATTGTTGTATTTTGACTAAATAAGTAACGATGTTGTATGGAGGTAGGCCTAGGACTAGACACAGACATGAGATAATAATGCAGTCGTGCCACTATTGACTATTGTAATACAGTTAAAATGTTCCATTTTTTCGGAGAATATGTCCGGGAATAACATTTGACGATTAAAATTATTCGGATAATTATCGAGAACGAGACTAGAGGAGACTCAGTTGACCCACGCCTTAAAACCGTTTCTGTTTCTATGAAATATTCCATAATTTTTAAGAAGTTTTTTATTAAATGATGTGTGCATTAGAACGTTATCGATTTATTTGAAAATTAGGAAGATTTTTCTGTTCGAAAATATTATATGTCCCGAGTTTAATTCAGGCTCTTTGACAATAGGTGAAGGTAACCTTGAAGGAAAATATAAAATCCTCTTATATATTTCCCTCTCTCTCCTATCAAATATACCAGTGTGCAGACATTTTCTTCAGAGTTCATCCCTTTCATCGACATAAACGCGATTAAACTAAATGAAAAATTGCAGCCGTATTAAATTGAACTGCAGAATTGATTGCATGTACCTCTATTCATCTCTTAAACAGATCGATATCAAATGGCATTTCTTTATCTTAATAATTCACGACAGAGAATAGGAAAATAGACTTAGATGCATTATTAAAGAAATTATATAAGTAATGCATATAAAGTTTATATTATAAACAATATTAAATCAATTGTATATTATATTCACAATAGGCCATTTAATACAATTTGTTTGAAACTCAGTGTTAAGCCGATTTTTAAAATTCTCAAGTATTCGTATTAGATCAGAGAGAGGTTATAATTAAAAATCGCATTGAAAATTAAAGAAGATTTTATTGATAAGAATGTATCGGCATTGAAAAAGGGATAAAATGATAAATCCTCTATTTTACAGCTGTTAGCTATTCATTTTTAAATTCTTATCTGAATATTCAAATAAATTTACAATGTTGTCTTAAGAAATTCTAACTCTGTTCTAGCGTAGACTAATTAGTCAACATTTTAATGAAATATACTTTAGCTCTTCATTAATACTGATATGCGACTTCAATTTTTCATTCCTAGAGAAAATATAAAAATATTAATTCTAAGTTTCAAAAACATATATGATGTATTTCTACTATTTTATTTATTTATAATGAAATATATATATTATTTCAAAATCAGAATTTTTTTTAATAGAAATATTTTGTAATTCATCGCGGAAGAATAATTCTAAAAATACTGATTTAACAGCAACATCCTTTAACATGTAGAATGATAGGAAAAAAAGAATATTTTTTTTTCGCTTTTTTTTATTTTATTAAATTTGCAGAAGTTTTTCTCAATTCAAAACCAAATAAATTTCGCATAATTTTCAACATTAATCCAAGTTTCCAAATGATAAAAAGCACTATATTAAAAGAGACGCCTCATTATAAACAGCCAACACGAAAATTATTACATCATCTGATTGAAAAATTAATTCATTTAAATATTAACTAGCATTGAAACAATAATTTTAAATAACTCAGATTAATTTTATGTGGATTACATAAAAACTACACAAAATAAAGTTATTCTTGGCTATTTGAAAACTTTTAAAATATACACTCAAATAAAGTAGAATTATAAATAACAATAAATATTAAGAGAAAAATAACACAGACGATTTTTATTTCTCTCAATAAAAAAAAATAATCTGAAATGATTCATGCTCGATTAAAACGACATTGTTTTAGTCTTAATTGAAGCCTAATTTATTTTTAAAAATAATGAATTTAAACTGTTACACGCGAGCATTGAGTATTAAAGATGGAACAATACAAATGCAGAATTGTTTTTTATGCATAAATGCATGGAATTTTAATATTCATTTTGTCGACAATAAAAACAAAGTTACGCTATTTTTAGATTAAAATAAAATATTATTTAAAAGCATTAATGAAACGCAAACATATAAATTAAATTTTAAAAAAATATCAAAGCATAATTTGTATAATTTAACCATTCTCGCTTAAATTTTACTAGAAGCTATTGTAATTTTTGTACACAGCTGCAAAATCGGCTTTCCGAAAAAGACAGTATCACAGCTCATCCACAAGATCACTCCTAAATATTGCGGGGTCTTTTCATCTGGCATCGCCCCGACAACCGGTGACCGTGAGAAAACATCACTCCACTTACGAGGCTGAAATCCGAATAAAATTCGAAGTCTTTGAGAGGCGACCGCCTCACCCCAAGAAAGTGAAAAGGGAGTCCGTTTTTGAAAACACCAAGAAGATCGGTTGTGTTTGCCTCCTCCCGCACAACGAACATATTCTGTACAATTGAAGTAATTAATAGCATGAATAACTTCTATTTAAAATGTAAATATATTGTATTTAATAGCTGCAACATAAATAAATCAATTATCTAATTTACACTCCGCTACCATTAATTTTCCCAAACGTAAAACTACGAAAATTGACATTGACTTCCGTGTAGTTTATTTACTCTAAGTCATTTGAATACTTCGCAGTTAAGTAATTATTTGTTTTGTTTAAATTATTTAATTTATTATTATTTTTACTTTATTTAAAAATGAATTTATGTATTTACTTTCTCTTTTGCGTTTTCCTTTCTGACTCAGATATCATTTTAAACAATCCCACCAGTTAAACAAGATTTGAATCGATCGCTATAATTAATACTTCTCTCGAAGAAAGAGATTGTGAACAAGTACAGAATTCATTCATAAAACATAGAAAAGTTACGGAAGACCTTCAAAGAAGGTTCCGATAAAAAAAAAACCGCAAAAATAAATTATAAACAGTTAATGTCTAAGAAAAGATGTTCAAGGACTTCGAATTTGAAGGTCTAATTTGAACTGAGAACTTTTTGGAACATTCCTTCACGTAAGAAAATTAAAAAAGAATTAGTACACACACAAAATAATATATTAATTATTTTGAAAAAGGAATGCTTTTTATTGCAACTAGATATATTATCTTACATTATTACCTTGTAAAATAATAAAATCGTACAGATGTACTCGACGAGAGTGTGTTAAACAAATTTAACAGTGAAAAGTTCGTAGAGGTGGCACAATTACGAGATCAGGTTTTATTTCAAAAATGATTTTTTAAAAAACAAAATCATGATTGGATGAGTGAGAATATGAACGTCGCACTATTCAGCTACACGAGGGCTTTCGGCGACGGACCTCGAAATTTTGAACAATGGCCAAGTGACGAGAACGTCAGTTGACTTGCACTACTCCCTTTTTAAACTTCCACACCACACCAACGGGAGGATGCTTGAGCCTCAACATATTTAACGCGCATCGACCCCCTCTGCAAGGTGGGTGTTCAGCGGTACGAGGCTCGAACTCGTGACACGCCGGACACGAATCCGTTACCTTGACCACTATGCTACCACGGCCACTATTCTTCACTAAAAAAATACTTATAATACACAAAAAAGTTTCCAGAAAATAATAACCCGATCTCATCTCGAATTGATTGAAAACACTTTTTTTAAACTGTCACCAGCAGTCGCATATTTACAACCAGTTATTTGCATTTGAAGTGTTGCCAACTGCTGATGACTAAAAATGCGCAGATTGAATTTAAATCATATTAGATTCGAATCAATCTGAAATTATGGCAGGAAATAGGAAAAATATTTCCGGATCCGAAAACAAATTTTTACAAAATATTTAACAATATCTGTAACCCGATTTGATAGTATAAGGAATTCCTTTTTATTCTTTATTATTTTTTGATAAAAACTTCAGTAACAATCTATACATCAGGCGTCATTTTTATTTAACAGCTTACATAAACATTGTGGGCAAAAACATAAAATAATTAAATTACCTTGCATACAAAAAAAATGATAAGCAATGTTTTTTGTAATTAATAAAAGAATACAAATAAAAATACTTCAAAATATTTGGCATTGTGTTCAGGAGTGATACAGTTTGATACATATATAATAGCACACAGGGCCATTTTTAAAGTTTAATTCGAAATTACGAGTGTATAATAACATAGATAACAGACGATAAGATATTGCATAAGTAAAAGCCCAAGAAAATGTAATTTCTCCCAGAAAACATTACAACATATTTGACAAGAACTCTGACGCTCAGGAGAATAAATAACTATTTATACAGAGATATCAATTACATAACCACATCATTTTTTTTTTACGTTTACGCATCTATTAACCTTAGAATAAATATCAGTCTCTAATGCGGAAAAACTTCAGCAATAAGTACGCGGTTTCTAACGGATCATTATTGCAGAATCTACAATGTTGTATGTTAATAATACAATATAATTGCGAATTATACATCCATCTCTCTCATGATTTGCACAATGAATCCGTTCATAATTGTTATTCGAACAAACTTCACACACACACACAATTCTGCGTTTAATATCCTAAAATATTTGTTTCTCTCATTACGTCTTTTCTACAACGACCGTCAGTGGCGTCCACAGACCTCTCTTATCGCCTCTCTTATATACGGATTTAAATTTTGGGTTCGTTTTAGAAGAAAAAACGCACTCAAGGCTCATACATGGATCGGCTTATGTATATTCGGAAATAAACGGTATTGTTACGTAGATCGGGGTTCGAGAATTTTATGCAAAATCAGTCGTAAACAACAAGTTCTTTAAGAGCGATGAAAATTTATTGTCGAAAATCAATCCTTCAAAACACAGGATTCAACAGCAAAAATCGCAGAATAAATATCAGAAAGATTTCACACCTTCAACAGCACTTAGACACAATTACCAGTATCTAAAATACACGTACGTAAAAGATTATCCACAAGCACCGCTCGTAATATTGAACAGTCGAGCTAATCACTAGTTCTCACGGTCAAGGAAAGTTTACTAATCGCTAGTCAAAACCAGACTCACTGTTACAGCGAGTATCGCTCCATTTATAACTGCGGCCGAAACTTCGAGAAAGATGCGTTTGCGTCATAGATCGTGAAATTAGTGGAGAAATCCACTAATTTCTAGAAGAATCCAGAGAGTCCCGAACTCACCAAAATAGTCGCCAACTTGGTCGCCAAGTTCCCATTGAATCGTCATTATAACGTAAGAGACGGTGTTGCTTGTGAATATTACAATTTTATCATGAAATAAAAATAGCATAGAGTAATATAAATGCATTACACATCCAAATACAGATTATTTACGCTATTGTATACAAAATTCGTAGCAGTATTAAATGGCATATTGGTAACACATTCGGTAACTCTGAACCACGATAATGTGATGAAAATGACAATCGAGTTTAGGACTCCAATCCCAGTATTTCTATTCATCGTATGAGGGCTTTCATGTTCATTTTCATGAGTCACACTCCAGTGGCGTAACCAAAGCCGGTTTGTCCATTTGGCGCTTGGGGTGGGCGCCCAGGGGCCAGGGGGCCGGAAGCGCTCGGATACGCTGAACTTACCTGGTTTTATGGTTATAAATTTCAATCCGCCAGTGACAAATCTTTTGCGCCCAGGGCCCGAATTGAGATTAAATCGGCACTGGGCGTAACGGAGAATATTAGGGCCACCCTGCAAAGCCAGATCTTGGGCCCCAATCTGGATCTTATAAAAACTTACTAGACTGACTTAGCGTCAAGCAGGCTATGGGCCCCCTAGAATCCTGGCCCCCTCCGCGATGCGGGGGTTAATGTTACGCCGCTGTTACACTCAGCATACATACAACAGATAAATCCTCTTGTAGCATTTATAAAGCAACTTTACATAGACATTAGTACTGCAAATAGAAATGTTCTGTTTTTGCCTTCAATATTATGCTACGATTCACGCGCACAAACTGACAGATCTGACACCTTTTTTAAACAATTTCAATGCACTTAAAAATGGCTGGAATAAAAAAAAATTCAAGCAATAATAAAAAATAATTTTAAAAATAAGAAAGTTGAAGTTTTTTTTTTTTTTTTTTTTTGAAGGGAAGGGGGAGAGAAGGGCGAAATTCAGAAATTCCCAACTTTTTTAACTAAAAATAATTTTAAACTTATGGAGTAGGAGTTTTTTTTTAAGAAAAAAAAAGGGGGGGGGATATTTTTCTTCTACTTGTAGGATGAGAGAGATGAAGAATAGGGAAGGGGGATTCTTGACATTTCTTTTTATAGTTATAATTGCACACACACGCAAACACTATCTTGTGAACATATATCTAATGCTCTTTTTTGAATGAGAATCAAATAAATCATACTTTGAGAAGATATTTCTTTAAGTGTGAGCTAAAATTAAAGGAAGATGAATTACAGATCACGAAAAAAAAATTCAAGGACACGATACTTTTGTATAGGAGTAATTAGGGAGGATTGATATGCTTTATTTTCAAAATTAAAGCATTTTAAGCATTAAAATATAATAAATGTTTAACAAAAAGCTTCGAATGGGGAAAATATTATAATGCCTATATGTAAATGAGCCTTAGATGTATAAAATAAGTTCATACATTTATGAGATAATTTATTCTCCAAATTTCAACAGTTTGTTTTGTAAATTCTTCGGATGCAATTCCAAACTTTTTTTCTTCAAATTTTCCATTCATTCCATTTTCCAATATGTTTTACTTTTCTTTCATTATTTTCAGATTATTTTTTAAATAACAATTCATTAATTAAATTAAAAATTGGATAAATAATGACAAAAATAATAGTTGAACAGTATATATAGAAAGGGAAGGTGTTCGGAGTGTTCCTGTAGAGCAAAGTGGACAGCTCACTGGATTTCTAATCCAAAGGTCGTAGGTTCGAATCCCATCTGAAATAGCCTTTTATCGGAGAATGTGATTATTTTTTTTACTATACTATTTTATTAGAATAATTAAATTTAATGAATGAATAAAAGTAACAAATAAAAAAATAGTCCAACACCATATATAGAAAGGAAAATGGAAAATAGAGCTTTCAATTTTGTCACTTAATATTGTGATTCTGTCATGTTTTTCATATTTATATTAATTATAACTATTTGATAAAAAGTAACTAAAATATAAAATGTTTCTTTGTTGACCGAAGCAGGAATAGACTTAAATTTTTTTTATATTACTTGATATACTTACTTTCTTTACAAGTAACAGAATTTTGGAATAATCTCTTTATCTTCCCAGTTAAAAAAAACCACTTTCATTTATAGCGCACCTAGCTTACCAACAAAAAGTCAAAATCAATCGCATAGAAAAAAAAATTTTAAATCTGAATGGTGAAAAAAAATAAAAAAAATTGTTTTCTTCAAAAGCAAGTAAACAAACCTGCGTCGTCGTCAAGGAAACCTCGAACCGAAAAATCGAATCGAATTGTAGGAGGTTCGGGAGAGTGGGTGGGTGGGGAGAAGTCTCCAAAATTCTTTTTATTTTTCCTTTTATTTGGGTGTAGAAGGGGGAAGGACAGAGAATACGAAAACTCAGCAAACGATATTGCTTCCGAAAGCGTCGCCTCTATCGACTTATTCGAAGTCGTTGCTCGGGGAAACCAACATGTACACGTGTACTACTCTGCCTCCCCCTTTCATAACCCCCTTCTCGGGTTTTGGTTAATCGCCAACTTTTATTCAATGAAAGGGTCTCATAGCTATCCTAAGGAATAATATCGAACCCACGCAACTGCTTTTAAGTAGGGGAAAAAATGACTTGATATATCTCTTTACTAAGAAAAAGGAATGTGTTACGTCGAATTCGCGTTATCTAACTTCGTGCTGAATGTTGCACTATTTTAGCCTTTTTTAAAAAAATTTAATACAACTAATAAAATTATTTATCAGTATTAAAAGATTTGGCACTCATGTTTGAAATTGAAGGTGTGTTCTCAGAAGTTTGATTTTTAAGACTAAGAAGGTGTTAAGGTCCATATTTTTCTCATTGAATGTTAAGCAAAGCATGCTTTAATAGTCACGAAATACAAAATGCGCTTGTTGCAATTAAATATATAATGTAGCAATTTGACAAAACTATATTTGAAAGATTTAAACAAATTGAAGGTTTTCTTTATTTTGTTCATGAATATCTATAAAATGTTTTTAAACAATACAAAAACAATCGACACTGTACATTAAATAAAATAATTAAATATGCAAGACTTGTAGGAAAAAAATTCAGTTTTTAAATTGAAACATTCTAAGTACGTATTTGAAATAATATACTTCCATACAAAAATAAATTCACTCCATTAAACTTTTTTTAAAGCTAAACAATTGTAGAAAGGTAAATCAAATAAAACTCAAGTATTCATGTCCACATACAAAAAAAGCTTTTTATATTTTACAATGCATTAATGTCTATAGCTTGCATAGTATCTCTCTAAGACAAATTCTTTAAAAACCTTGTGTACAAATTGCTCTATTTTTTTGTTGCTTTATTTTGTATGATTTAATTTTGCTCAATCAATTCTGTTTCTTCCGACAAAACCAAGTTTATTTCCTGAAGTGTTCATCTAAATCAGGCATGTCAAACTCATATGATATTACGGGTTAAAAGATCTATAATATATCAAGTTATGGGCCGCATGTGAATAAAATATAACTTTAGAACGATTATATTATATATTTATCAGCCTCAATGTCAAGCTCAATGTATTGTATGTTGTTGTTGTTGATACTTAGGCTACCTGATCGACAGTAATATCAGATGAAGGCCACGAAATTCATCGTGGCAAAGGGCTAGTTGGGCACCATACAGGTGACAATACTATTTGGCTGGGTTCCACCCCAATTTTGAGGGAAAACACCCTGGGGATGGTCAGAGGTCTCCCACCTCTCTTTCCCTTCCACCAACCTCACGAGAGTCCTTTGCCGCGATGAATTTCTTGGACCGCGATCTGACATCGTCAGACAGGTGGCAGAGACAACAACAAGAAAAATGCGCCGAAGCGTAATTCTTACGCTAAAAATTAAATATTTCTATGTATAAAGGAGGAGAGGGTTGCCCCCCCCCCTTGTGTACTTTACTGTGTCTCATATTCCCAGTGCGCTTTGCTTTTCACCAAAATACTTTCACACCATGCATATTCATGACTTCAATTACAGATATTTAAAGGAATAAAATATTTATAGAATCTCCTTACGAGAACAATTTTAGCAGCGACCTTTTGTACTAAAATATCCATAGCCAATAAATAATGGGTTGATTTGGACATCATTTCATCGACTAATTGTTGAGAACGCACATCACCTTTTTTCTTTTTCAATTCCCATTCTAGAATAAACTCTGTCTCTGGAACAAGAATAAAACTGTCCCGAAAACTTAACAGAAAATTGCACCAATTCTGATAGATTATATACTCTAGGGGGGGGGGGGGTCTTCAACCTTTAACGCTCGAGGGCCATATCAATAAATCTACAATGATCCGCGGGCCACATCAATAAATTTACAAGAATCCGCTGGCCCCACGACTGTCGAAAAGAAAATAATGTAGTTAATAAATTTAAATAAGAAAAGGAGGTTTGTTTTACAAGACTATAACTGATTCTAATGGAAGAGATGGTGCTACAGATTTGTTATATTGGTTTCAAAAACGTTCAATGGAAGTCGAATTAAAATACTTTGTGCGTGTTAAAGATAAAAGTTCACTTTTTCTTCTGAAAACTTCTGAGATTTTATGCAGTCAGATGCTTCACATTTAAAATTAACTAAAATACAATGAAATTTTTGAAAAATTCGTCATTTTTAGAAAATTTTATCTCAAATGTATATTAATAAAATGTTTTAGATATCAAGAATAACAGAAAAAAAAAGATCATTGTGCTTACGAAAAAAAGCAGACAAGGTAATTTTTTCTGAAATTGACTCGAGATTCAAAAGAAGGGTCACTAAAATGCCTTCAGAAGGCCATTCGTGGCCAGGGCCGTGGGTTGAAGAGCCTTAATATACACAATAGTAATAATCATGACTGTGTGTGTGTGTGTGTGTGTGATGAAAACTTAAAATTAAGTAGATTTTAAAATTATATAGTTGTTTTAAAGTGACACACAAATAAAAAAGTTGATCTAAAATTTGTATGTCTTACAACGTTACCAATTAATCATTTGATTTCTTTTTATATATTGTACAATATTACAATAATTGCAGTGGCGTAACGTAAGCCCCGAATCACGGAAGGGCCCATGGCTCTACGAGGCGCAAAGCCTATGTTATGCTGTGGTTTTGAAATCCTTTGTGAGATCCAGCTTTGGAGCCCAAAATCTGACTTTGCAGGGGGTCCTAACATTCTCCATTACGCCACTGAATAATTGTACAAAAAGAATTTTGTTTCTATATTTTTTTGCTGTAATATAAATAAAAAAATTTGTGGCTCGTTATCTTTAAACGATTTCCAAAAAAATCATTGTAACCTCTACCTTAAAATCCTTTTACATCTGTAAGAAATTTTTCGTAGCTACATTTCAATAAATAAAAATTTAAGTGTCGGATTATGAACTGAAGTCACTCCAAAGAGCTTCAGTATTTGTTATTTATGCAAATATATTTTAACCATTTTCATGGAAAATATCTGGAAAAGTGTTTTTTTATTTATTCGCTGTATATTTGAAAATCGAATCTTGAAATTAAGTTAGGTGAGAAAAAACCCTTCTTGTATCAGTTGAAATTCCATTTTTTAATAATCTAGTCAATGCTATTCCTTCCTGATTCATATATTTAACAACTGTTCTCTTGAATTCTATAGATTAGTTTATGTCTCGATTACAAACGTAGAGTCGGTTGATTTTGATTTTGGTTAGAATCTATATTCCACACACACTATACAATATAAAAAAATGTAAACATAAAAAATTTGAGTATTTCTTTATTTTTTTCTTTATATAATCAATAAATTTCACTACTCTCTTCTCCGTATAATTCTTTAATCTAAATCTAGAACAGTTGCTCGAAATGATAGTGCAGTAAACAATTCGGTAACTTAATATTTTTCGAGGCATTAGCTCCTTTTAAACATTGACGCTATGTACTTATCTCAAGTGGCTTTTATTACTCAATAATCGGACGTTGACTTCATTCGTATATTTTAGCTCATATATTTGTTTACGTTATCGGACTTGAACATTGAGAAATCACTGACATTACTCTGTTTATTATGATTCGGTCTGATTGTTTGATGTAATTGACGGTTTCCTTTTCCACATTTATTTTTTTTCTTAGAGGTTTCTTTATTTCAATATTTAAAACAAACATTTAAAAAATCCAGACGAAATTTGAATTAAAAGAACCTGTGCACATGAGGTAAAAATGATACTTCAATTCAAATCTACAATTCAATTCAAACAATTTAAAATCTATCGGGTTACACAAATACTGTACAACCTGTATTTCAATATTTCAAATGTTATATAATTTTTAATAAAACCTAAATATTTTAAGTAAAGGTTAAACATTTATAGATGTGAAATTTGTATCTTACAAACACACAAAGTATTATTTATAAAAATAAAACAAAATAAAGGAGGGAAAATGAATGGATTAAAAAATTCCTAATCTAAAATTGAAACATAAGATTAAATTTCATAGAAAGTTCTGCCAAAAATCAATAAAAAATACACGAAATTAGAACAAATTATACTTTCTTTCGAATATATTTCAAACTATGAAAATATTAATGAAATGTGCTACAATATGGAACCTCTCCATTTTTTAAATACATTACCTATCCAAACGTTTGTTGACTTCTTTTAAATAAAGAAGAAAAATTTCAAAAAATTAAGTTTGAGAAAAAAGTGTAATCATTTTTCAATCATAAATCAATTTTTATAAAAAATGTTCATAATTTAAATCAATCTCTTATAAAACTCGGTGTTTAAAACAAATTTAGAAATGTGCAATTGGATTCATGACCACATTTAGCCACTTGTTAAATATTGTACAAGAGAACTTTCATGAGACGTGTTATGTTTGAAAATAAACGTAGACGTAAGGACCTAGACGTAATCTATATGCTAAAAATTAGACTGCATTATTATTGGTGCAACTGGTTTGAACTGCCAAACCCCACCCTCGTGCAAGCCGCTGATGGTAGATCCCCATGAACCTCTTGGACCTCCAAATTTTTTTCGCTGTTGTTGACCCCTTACAGGACATCATAGACCCAGAGACGTCTTAAGGCATGGGCCAACTGGGCCCGGGCCTCGCCCTCGGATGGGGCCTCGTTTCGTTCTTGACTCTGTCTTAATAATATCATGATCCGGATAATTTTAATGGTCAAATATTATTCTCGGACATATTCTCCAAAAAAACAGGGAATTTCCAACTGCATATCAACTGGCAAAGGTGGTAAGTCTGTATTATTATGTGATGACCATTGTCCATGTCTTGGCTTATAGGCTTAGTACCATAATCAATAATTCAACTTATTTAGTCGAAATGCGGCCATCGGTCGAGCAGGTTTGTGCTAGGCTTTTGAGATAGTTAGTCAAACACATTTACTTGTTTCAAATGACTATTTAAACTAGTATTTGATAACATTCAATATACTGTCTACTTTTAAAGATTTCCGGTAGGGCTTCAAAGAGTCTCAAGACGTCCCTGCATAGACCCCTGGGGGTCGATATAGCACACTTTGAGAATTACTACCCGAGATGGAGGTGTTGGCTCTTCCCTGCTCAGAACGTATTGAAAAACGTTGACAAGGACTCTCAATAAATCTCTGCACTGCAAAGATTTAACTGAAATGAAAATTTGGGGGGGGGGGAGAACAAGCTGATATTACACAAAAATCAATTGCTTTAACGGTGTTATCGATGAATAAATACTATGATCAGAAATGAACAAAAAAAGTTAATATTTAAAAAGTGATTTTATCTATTATTTATACTATATTAAATAATAATATTCAGACATTAGTATTTTGCTACGCAAATTTTTAAAAACGTGATTTATGTATAACATTTCAAACATATATGTGTAAAAAATAATACTATGATGGAACTGTGTCAACAAACTATAACAGGGTAAAGTACAGCAAGCACCCTCATTCAGCAAAAGAGCGATGACTAAGAAGCATTCCATCCCCCCCCCTCAGGAGTTGAGGGGTCAAACAAGACGTCAAAAAAAGAAGAAAAAAAAGAACACATCCTGTGGCAGTTGAGATTACAGCACCCATTTTCCCCCCTTTGTAATCATACGCTACGGGATCGTGTCTCTCAAAACAGAACGATTTATTTAGATTAGTGGACAGATGTCACAATCTGTTTTTCAGAATCTTCAATGTTTTTTTTTTCTTTGATGGTAAAATGTATTCGTTGTTTGACTTACAATCCATGAGGAGAAAGTTTATGATTATATTATCTGGAATTCTACAAGAAAATATTTCCTGGAAATTCCAGATGAAATTTCCTTCGGAAAAATATCCACGGGAAAAAAAAATGTTGAAGTCCTTTCACCTATATATATACATAATATAGGAATAATATACATAATATTCACCTATAATATTACATAATATCGTTCGTTACTCATATTTTGTAGTTAAAAAAATTACTTGTTTTTTGAAAAAATCATTGTTTTAAAAAACTGCAAGAGCTTCCTCTATTTTCTACAAATAATCTTTTTTTTTTAAAAAAAAAGAAAATTTTTTTAATAATTATATAATTTTACTTAAAAGTAAATTTTAAAAAACTTTTATATTTAAGAAAATAAAGTTTAGTAGTAATTTTCATACATTTTAAATTTACAAATACATATTTAATATATTTTTAATAAACAAAAACCAATTTCTCTTCGTTGCAACGAACCAGAAATAAGCAATTTAAACAATAACATCGCATGTGCGATGAATTCTTACTTTTTAACAAAGTTACTTTAAAAGATTTAATCGTAATTAATCTTTAAAAGATTAATCATAATTGTAATCGATTATCGGTAATTTTTGTATGATAAACTAAATCTTAAGAGGATAGACATTGTTTTCCATTTTAAATTAAATTATTGTAAAATAATTTTTTTCTTCAAAAAATAAAATGCTTCTTGTAATATTGTGTGAAATAAATAAATAAATGACGCTTGTAAAATGAATCAACGACTCTCTGAAAGAGGCAAATATTCGTAAATTAGGGGTATAGAGCCTTTTTCCATAAAATAACGCAATGACATAAAAATTACAATTTTTTGAGTATTATTTTAAAAATATTTTCCTCAGAAAATATCAAATTTGCTTCGAAAATATTTATGTCTTTTTTTTATGCATATTCACTTATAATATCGACAGCTATTAATGAATTACGTACAGGAGTTTTAGTAACCAGAAATTATCATTACATAAAAAACTTATAGCTACACACTAATGAGTCCATAAAATAATATTATAACTAAATGAACATAATAAACTTGATTTTCTGATTTCATTACCCCTGCAGATCCGCAACTCATTTTTGAATGTCTTTTTTAAAAATAATTCTTAATGGCATATATCGCTTGAGAATATAACGTAGTCAAGGCTGGCACTCAAAAAAGATTTGATTGATGATGATGATAATCAATTAACACATGCAACTAAATAAATAATTTTTGGTAATTATACATATGTGAACATGCATAATAACCATTACATTAATTATTAAAACTTGTGTGAACTAGACGCCCTAAACCAAAAATATTCGTCTGCATATTCCTTTACCTAAAATATAAGTATATTTAAATATAACTTATTAATATTTAACATTGTTTCCCTGTAGAGTTAACCATTATAAAAGTAAAATTTTTTTCAAAACAGGAAAAAATATTTTTTTCTTAAAACTAAACTTGAGAACTCGGGAGGGGGTCTACGGTTCTCCATCCTTGTCCTAAATAATTCAGCGACCTATATATATATATATATATAAACTAAATACATAACTAAGTGCATCCATTTCTTGCCATGGTGACCTTGAGAATCTAGGTTTTCCAATACCAGTAAAATACGAAGTACTTTTCTCTTTTGATAACAAACCACAACACTACAACAGCAGCAAAAAGAAAACTAAAACGAAATACGTCGAAATCAAAAAACATCCTTAAAGACCTTAACAACATACAGAATTTCAATGAGCTCCGTAATGACCAACAGCACTCTGCAAAAACCATTAAGCAAAAGAAGAAACAGTGCATCTGGCCCTCCTCCGAAATTGGAACGAAATAAAGTAATGAAAATTATTGCTCCAACAGCCTTCGATATGTGGTACCATAACTTTGTGACAATTTCGTGAGGTTTTTTCATCAAAATGTAATTTGGGATGTCTTTCAGGCCTTCAGAGACCTTGAAGCAACTCGTATTGCCCATGGAAACGTGACCGGAGTACATAGTAACGTGGGCAGAAAACAGGTCAAGGGTTAATCAATAATCACACAAACCCATAAAAACAGATCGATATTTTAGTGTACGAAGGGCTTAGGCACAGTCAGGACAGTTAGAAGGGTAGTCATATCATTCAAAATCTTTAGGTGAGAGGTAATCGATTTTTCTCCATCTTGACGAATTGTCCTCTTGCTTTCGAAAAGAGATACGAAAACAGATCTTAAAGATAATTTTAAATCTTTCTTATCTCTTGTGCTAAATAAATATTTTTTTCCCTTTCGAGTTATTTTTGTGATGTTAGCTCATATTTTTTTAGCGTGTATGTTACGAAGTTACAAGGTCACACACACACACACAAAATACCTTTCTATGACACTTAAGATAAAAGTCGTGATGAAGTATTTTTTTCTAAAAAGTTACAACTTTGCCCAGGAAAAATTATGTGAATGTAAAATGTAAGCGTGAAAATAGCCATAAAGAGAATAACACAGTCAGAATCAGTGGCGTAAACGAGGGCGAGGGGGGATGGGGATTAAGAGTTTAAACCCCTCTTGGAGTAACAAATTTTTATTTCTTACCACAGAAAATAACCCTGGGGACTTTCGTCTAAGCCAGGAGTGGGCAGACTTTTCCAGGGTGCGGGCTACTTTTAATTTTTTCAAGGAGTTGCGGTCCACCCAGTGTCAGTGGTGCACACAAGTGTGGGGGAGGGGTCCACGGGTCCGGACCCTCTCTCATAACCCTTCATTTTTTCCCGATTCATTATAGTTCCATATAAATAGTATGTAAAATGTATTTGATATTAGTAATTTTTTTTATTTATTATTGTTAATTATTTATTCAGTAATTTATTTTTCGCTGTTTTTTGTTCCTGACAATCGATAAAATAAAAAAATAATAAATGTTTGGTGGCGTATTGATATATGATACACGAGAATGGTAGACCTTCAAAAAACCCTCGACCCCCTCTTCCATTTAAAAATTCTTGTATACGCTACTGCTCAATGTCGTAGGCGTGGGGAGGTAAGGAAAAGGTTATATTATAACTTTTTAAGTATGGAATATGTACTTGCCTACAGAACTAAATAAAAAATAACACTTTTAAAACCGCTTTTAAAGCTAAACGCAAGATATAAACTTAATAATAATAGCCCCAAATATAATTATATCAAATGATACATTTATTATGAAACAATTCAAAATGCATTAAGAAATAAAACATTTTTATCTAAAGTTAGTTTTCGTTGTTATAGTCAGTAGAAGGCTTAGTCTGCACACTGTCAGACAATCTTGAATTTTCCGTATATAATTACTAACTGGTAAAATTTTTAGGCGGTCGCCCTAATGTCTTGGCGGTCCTTCGGTCAATCGCGATCGACGTAATGCCCACCCCGGGTCTAAGCGTTTTTTTAGAATTTACCCCTTTCCTCTTAAAAAAACGTCTGTGAACGCCACTGGTCAGTATAATGTGTTCTTGATCATTAACACAAAAATCGTCTACATTGTTTATAAATATTGTCTATAAATTAATATGTATTGATATGCTGGTATCGGTTTACGCGACATATATTATAAATCAATGATTCTCAACCACTGTGCCGCGGCACTTTTGTGTGTCACCAAATTTTTTTTATTAATTACCCTCTGACAAAAAAAAATAAAAAATAAAATCTGGAACCTAATCATTTAGCCACTTTATAGAAATAACTAAGGGTATTCAGAGTATATTTAACTCATTCTTTTGTGAATAGACGGAAGTGTTTTACAGATAAGTAAAATTCTTTTAAATTTATTTTATTGTTAATTGCCGCCAAATTTTGAAATTGTAAAAAGTGTACCGCAACAAAAAGGATGAGAATCGCTGTATTAGATGATACTGGTTTATATGTATAATATACAGTGGCGTAACAGAGAACATTTGGACCCCCCCTGCTAAGTCAGGTTTTTGGCCCCCTCTAACCCTGGCTTCCCCCCCCCCGCTATACGGGGGTTGCGAGGGTGTACGTTACGCCACTGATAAGCTAATTAATTAAGTAAAAATTAACCCAAAAGAAATGCCCTAAAATGAAATAAATTTCATTCAATAGACGGGATTGTTTCAATTTTTAAACATTTTTAAAAAATATTTTTAAAAAATATAAAAAAGTGTTAGAATATTTTTTAAATCCCCCCCCCCCCCAAGAAATTTTTGCAGCCATGTGTATGAATAATGGAGTAAGAATGTGTGTGTGTAACAAGAGATCAAAAACTTTATTTAAATAACTGCTTTTTATATTTCAAAACAAAAATTAACTACGATAAATTAAATTATTAGTCATAATTAGTTTGGGATCAAATTTAATTTGTGCATGCACATTACAAGTACGCAAGCTGGATTCACAAGTAACATATGAACATGTCATTTAAAAATTTAATCAAAACCCAATACAGTAGCTGAGAAGTCCTTGAAAAAATTTACATACCTAGACAAGCTCCGATAATCTAATCTGTCCAGTTAATTTGGAATAACACTGATACTGTGAAATACTTTAAAAAGAAGCAGTAATATAATTTAAATAATGTTCTGCATGAATTTGTGATTCTCAAAAAGCAGTAAAGAAAATTAAAGGTTATTTCGGGTAAAATGGTTACGTTATACGAGTAGTGAATCTATGATTATATGTTTTTTAGTATTTGAGATTTCAAATAAGTAATTGGTTCTTAAAAATGAAAGCATATATAATATTTTCATGTGTTCAGATTAGTTAAATATCTTTTAAGATAAAACATATCGTTGTTATATATATTCTTGAAATAATAATATATATAATACGAAATAATAATATATATCTCGTAAGATCCGGCGTATAACGCGCCCTTTGAACACAAAAAATAAGATCGAAACTTAATGGTGCGCGTTTTACACCGGGTATAAAAACGATAGTTTTAAAAATAACAAGAAATAAGCATAAAAAAATGTACTTCTATATGTATCGAAATACCGTTTGTTTTAAAGAAACGACTTGCATTATGAACTAAAAAAGAGTTGTAGTTCTAGAAGTATACTATTTTTTCAAAAGTCTGGGATAATACCTCGAATAAATGACTTCAAAACATAAGAGCAATGTACATTAATATTTCAGATTTCTTCGTTAAAAGGGCGCATTATATGGGAATATACCTAAAAATTAAAAAATTCACCTTGAAACTATATGTGCACGTTATACACCAGTGCGAATTATATGCCACATTGAGACACTATGGCATTAAGTACCTAGATACAATAAAACTTGGGCTTCAACTTTTCAAAATTTTAAAGCATGTAAATTATCTTCAGAACGTTGAAAAAGAAATAAATAGATTCTACAGATAAGAAGCTGAGCTGCTAATGTGTATCTGGGACTCTGAAAATTTATTTACTTTTTTCATACTCTTAAACTTAACAAATCTGAATGAGTAGAAAAATTAGATTTTTCAATAGAAAATCATTTTTAAGTAATTTTTTTTAATATTTGATGAAATTAGGATATGTCCCAAATAAGTTGTATGGATAAGTTTCTTCTCCTTTGGTTTTTTTAATTGTATACTCCCGATTCGAATTTTATAGATTATTTTTAATTAAATCCAAATCACAGATACGTAACATAAAATAGTTTAAGACAGGATATGAAAGAAACATTAGGATGAATCTATTTGAACCTTACAGACAAAATAATTCTTTTCAAAACGAAAATTTTAGGGAACATAATGTTAATTTCCTGAATAAGTTATAGCCACGCTGGAATTCTCCAGAACTGGGAAAATTTACCTCTTTCTTCAACTTGAGCACTTAGCAACGATAAGAAAATTATCTTTCATTATAACACCATGACACCCAAACAAATTTAGAATTAAAAATAATGGATAACTTAATATTTCAAACATCTCGAAACTACTGCATTTTCAACTAACAAACGATTTTTTTAATTTTACATACAAATTACACATGCTTAGTAAATAAGAATTATCTAACATTGTACGTTATACAACGAAGTAATTATTCGAAAAAGACGATAAACATATCATTCTTTGTCAAACTATACGGGTGACATTTGTAAGCACACACCCTCTTCGGGGTTGACGATCCCATGAACAGAAATAGCGTTATGACATAACGCAGACTAAGCTACCTTATTCGGTTTCTTTATCTTGGTATGTACTTAGTCATAGATGCAGTGTGTTATCGTAGAATCATTAAATTTTCATATTTATTTATGTAGTTTAATCATGCAGTATTGTGTATGCTATCGGAAAATGGTAGTGGACACGCAAATTAATGTATTAAACGGACTGTGCACAAATATTTTTGATATTGCGTTATTTTTACACGGAAAAATTTGAGTTAAATCCAGGAAGCGTCGTCTAAAAAGTCTCATAACTTATCATTAATTTGATAAATATCCTGTGAAGTAATTTTTTTTTTTGTTTAAAACAAAAAATTCATTTGAAAATGGGTATAATTTTATTTTTATTGATCATGTTATTTTATTAAAAATATGGTAAACTGCATTCCGGCGTAATGAAGGGGGGAAGGGGTCTAGATTAAACATAATAACCTATAAAATGAGTTAAAGTACATAACTAACACCCAGTACTATAAAAAAAACTATGTACTATGTATTGACATAACACTAAGCAAAATGATAAATAATTACGCAAGAGAGAACTCAGCTGAATAGATTACTAACAAGATAGGTATTAAATCGAAAAAAAAAAACTTAAAATATTATAATTTTGCGTTTATTTATTAATTTTTAATAACTAACCGGATCGAGCGTCGTTCAATTTTTGAGCGGTACGGATTGTTGAGAATTCACTATACTTAATATCAAATAATTCTTAGTATTGCATACTTTATCATTTAGCTCTAAATAGTTTAATATTGCTTTCTCTATATATTTAATTAAAAATGAAAGAAAAACTTCTAGATTTTGCAGAAAAACTCATGGGGTTGAACACTTTCTTTTTAATTGATTTTAGTAAACTTAGGATTCACACGAAAACCGACACTCAAACTGATAGAGTTAGAAACCAAACAAGAGAGTTTTTTTTAAATTCACCTAAATGAATAATTTACTAACTCTCAACTTAATTTACAAATTCTTAACGAAAATCCTACCTCATTTTGAGGATAATATAAAAACGACAGAAAATTGGGAAGAAAATGTAAATTCCAATCAATTAATTACGAAATAAAAAATTTCCTAAGTTTCGGATACAGCATACTTCATCATTTATCAACTACGATGACGATTTGCAATATTTCCATTAAAGAAAGAAGAGCAATCCACAACACCAATTTCTGCTATCAATCGTATTTAAAAGCGTTACGTACAAAAATATCAAATCCAACTTATTTTGTACTTCGCATAATGGCGCTAACAGTTTCAGGACATGAACGTTAACTCTCTAAAAGAATTAGAATAATAAGAACGTATCTTTTATATACATTAAACATTTCTACCATCTAACTTTATTTTACTAATTATAATGTTTTTAGATTTGTGTACAGAATATGCTTATATACATTCGTGAGGAGAACATGCCTCCTCTCTCTCTGCTTTCAATTTTTTTCCCTTAAAGAATATTTACTACCCCATTCACAAAAGCTTTGATAACAAAGAGAATGAGTGGAAAATCAAGTTCTTGGGTCATTCCCGATTGACTTTTCATTTATTTATTTATATTTCCATCAGAATTAATAAGAATTGAAAATGTAGACTGCTATCCAACAGTAAAGAATAATAGTAATTTCTTTTAAGTATGTAGGGCAGAAAAATAAAATGAAATGTGAATTTTGGCGTACGTGGTTAGCTGAAGAACGAAAAAGAAGAAAAAAAACGCATTGCTTGATTTGTACAAATGACATAAAATGGAGATAAAACAAGAAATTCGTCTTTCATTGGGGAAAAAAGAAAACAAACAGCTATACAGTTGGTTAGTAAGGAATGTGGTCACCTCTTGCTGCAATACAAGTATCACAGGATGTTCCATGCAATAAATAAATTTAGATTAATTGCAATGACAGATTCTCTGCATGTGCCACTCCTAGAGAAGAATGGTTTTGAGTTAAGCAAAAACTCTTAGTGAAGGCTGACAAGTTTTCTTTCCAGTATATCCAAAACATGTTCAATCGGATTCAAATCAGAGCGCTTGATATTTTTACTTTTGTGATATTCATCTACAAGTTGAAAACGGTATTGTCGTTCACGGATAAAAACTATGGACCCGTAGCACCTCAGAAAAAACGAGCGTGGGATTCCAGAACCTCATCTTTGTACCTTCCGCCATTAGCAGAACTTCCTCAAAAACATGATGATCCGTGTATCTAGACATTATGCACGATTACACCAAAACACCACCTCCATGATACTGATTCCATTCCCTGATGTTATGAAGATGTGTGTTCCTATTTACTTCAAGATTATGTTGCGGCTCGAGTCACTCTGTGAACTGACTTATGATTCAACGAGAAAAATGACATTTCTCCACTGATTGTCTACCCAGTTTCCGTCGTAAACGTACTCTGGTTTGCACCTAAGTCAATAGCACGCTAATGACTGGACGTCTGGCCAGGATTGCTTTAAGGCGTGGGGTAACAAGTCCTCGGGGTGGAGGACATTCATCTTGTTCTCGACTCGACCTCAATTAGATTATGATCCGAATAATTTTATATAAACTCAAATGTCGTTCCCAGACATATTCCCCAGAAAATGGAATTTTCGAACTGTATGCCAACTGGCAAGAGTACCAGAAATGCATTTTCAAGAATGTCCGTCTCCGTGTTAGGGTTTAGGGTTAACACCATACTCCATCACTTAAGTAAAAGGCGGCAATCGGTCCAGTCAGTTAGTGCCTAGGATTCTGAGATTGTGAGTAACGCACATTTATTTGATACGATTTACCGTTTGTACGAGTATTTGACAATGTATGCTGTGTACTATCCATTTGAAAGAGCCGCAGGTGGGACACTTTTGCATAGGGACTCAGGGCCTTAAAATGTTTTAAGGCTCACTGCGTCTGACATGCAGGCCACTCTTCTTGTAAACTATTTGCCTAGAAATCATTGCCCCATAATTGTAACAAGCACTGATGATATCTGTCAGGTACACATCATCCGGTCACGGATAGAAGTCGGTTTTTTAGCCGGCATTACTTTCGGTCAACCTGATACTAACATGTCTATGAACGTTTTCAGTGATTTGGTATGGTTTCTACGGTTTGGAAACTGCGCACAGTGTAACATAAACAACACAAGATACTTCTGCCTGTGAGTGTCCAATTTCTAACTTTCCAATGATTCTGCTCTTCAAAAATATATGTGGATTTATCTTCTCCCCAATAGCCTATTCCATCCTGATAACAGGTCATAGACAAAAAATTTGCATGTACACATTCATTGGTAAACATCAGCACATCAAGTATGAGCAATATCATTGTTAATGTATCCCAATTATGCTTAACTTTTGATCTCACCAAAGTATTTATGAGAAGGAAATTACATACTTTTTCCTGAATGTATATTTATAACTGCAAACTATTTGCATGAATTACAAATCGGCGGCAAGTGGATAATAATTACAGATCAATAGATACTGGACGGCACAGAGATCTTATATTAATACTGTCTCTCTGTTACAGTCTAAAGTAAATTGTTATTTACTAAAATGTACAATTAAAAATTGTTCATGTAGGGCTTAAAAATTGTGATTTAAGTTTACTAACTTTATTTTTTTTTAATTTTTAAACAATGCATATAATAATTACCCGAAATTTCTTCTGTTATATTAAAATTTATTCTTCAGAAACTTACAAAATACACATTAAAAATACCAACAATATTGTACAATGAAAATTTTGAAGGCACATTAGAAGAAAAGAAAAATGGAGTTTGAGATACTAAATTGAAAAGACATCGTAAAAATAGAATTCAGTGAAGAAAATATTTTTATTATTATAGATATTAAAATATTAAGTACTCTCTAACCAGTGGCGTAACGTACACCCAAGCATCGTGTGGAGGGGGGGCAGGGTTCTAGGGGCCCCGAAGCCTAACTGGCACGAAGTACATGTGGTTTTGCAATCCTTTGTAAGATTCGACTTGGGACCCAAAACCTGACTTTGCAGGGAGCCCTAATATTCTCCGTTACGCCTCTGACTCTCTAATAATTGAAGCACACAGTTCAGGAAAAAGCATCAGAATTTACTACTTTTAAAAAAAATTATCACTATCTTGACAAATTCATATCACCTTCAAATAGAAAATTTATAATAAATTCAAATTAAAAATGATTTAACTCTTTATGCTTAAAAGCTTCAACCATTGAACATATGTTACTATATTTTCATGTAAATTGTATTTGCATTAAAATATTATATGTTAATATTATTACTGATATAATGTGTTTTTTGTACCATACATGTTTACTTTTTTTTTTCAAAAATTCCTCAACTACGATATCCCCCCCCCAAGAATAATTGCAGACACTTGGTTAACACCAAGGAACTTTAAAAACTGATAAAATATTATAAGAAATCACAAAAATAATAATTCCCTTTGAAAAACTCGCAGAACAGTGTGTCACTGAATACAGGGTCTTTTCCACTTACGACCGTTTAAATCTGTTGAAGCTTAAAAATCGTAACACTGGCATGGTAGGTGCCAGCTCGAGTAATATCATCGTCTCTCAACCCTGCTTAAAATTCTGAGGTCCGTCGCCGAAAGCCCTCACGTTGATTGGAAATTCGATGTTAATCATCAATCAATCGACTTAGATTGAATTCTCTTTCGAACAAACTGGTCGTAAGTAAGGTTAATATTTTTCGACACTATTTTTATTCAAACGGGTTGTAAAAATTGAAAAAAAAAACACAAAAATTCAATCTGTGCTCATTTGGAATAGCACTTAATATGAAAAATGTATAATATTAATTCTATATTTCATGCAGCATTAGTCTCGACAGCTTTTTGATTCTAGTAATGTAATTTTCTTTCATTATTTACTGTTTTAATTTATTCATTTATTGTGGTCGTTAATCGAGAAAGTGGGCATAATTTTAACTTATATGTATCGTAAAATCAGGTGTACGACGGTACAATCAGGTTTTAGCACAAAAAATAATATTGAAATTTATGGGTGTGAGTTATACTCCGGTATAAAAATGAGAGCTTTAAAAATAAATAAAAAGATGAGCATAGAAAAAAATTAGATGTCTATAAATATTGAATTACTGTTTATTTAAAAGAAATGAAACTCCTTATGAACTTAAAGGATTGTTGTTGTTTTAGAACTATACTATTTTTTTCTAAAGCTTAGAAAAAAAACCTCGAATAAATGACTTCAAAACATAAAAACATTGAGAACGTACATTCCATGTTTTTCAGCAAAAAAGGGGGTGCGTGTTATACGGCGAATATACCTAAAAATTAAAAATTGCAGATTGAAATTATAGGTGAGAGTTATACGCCGGATTTTACGGTAATTGATTTAAACTAATAAAAATATTGTATATGAAAGATGTACATAATTTAAATAGCGGTTAAAAAATTACAAAACTTGTAGAATTTAAAAAACATTGCAAAGAATGTTCTTTAAAATAGCATTTTTGATTTCAATTTTGTGATAACGGTCACCTCATTAATGATTTTTTAAATCCCCCCCCCCCAAAAAAATCCGAATAAAATAATAAAAATTTAGCTAAATTAAAATGTGCAATAAAACAGAAAATTTTTCCAAAAATATTTTACAAATTCATGAATTACCCTAAATTTTATTTATTATGAAAATATGAATACCGTTTCTTAACAAGTATATTTAAAGAAAATAAAATTTTAAGTATTTTATATTTTAAAAATGCTTTCCTTAACAGCTTTAGTTAGTATACAAACATTAAATGATTTTCTTGAAAAGAAAATTTTGTACTTATGTAATATTGCTATACAGTAGACACATCTCAAATCATGTACATAATTTGTAAGATATTTAATACCAGGAGGTGTGGAAATTTAAGTCTTTCTGCATAAACATTTCTAAACCAGCCAATTGAAATGCTCGTTGCTTTTAAAAGTAATATAACACACTAAAATTAAAAATTTTAATTGCTGGTAAAGTTGACACTAAAGATATAAATTAAATTCTTTCTAAAAAACTAAACGTACACTTTCTTCAAAAATTTCTTATACATTTTAAAGCGATGTTTCATTTTTGACTCCACGATATTTTAAAATTAGACTATACCGATAAAAAATATAGTTTTGCTTATGATTGCAAATCCTTTTCCCTCTTAATTTTCGGTTATATTTTTGAAAAATTACATAAATAAACCTTTCAATCAAAGTCGAACAACACCAAGTATAAAATTATATCTAGCACATTAGTTTGAAAATTATTAATTTTCCCAAAAAGCACTTTTTAAAATCAATTTTAATTCATTTCAATAAAGCAGTCGTTAGAAATTACATATCCTCATATATATATATCATGCACATTATTCACATTTATTTTAAAATGTTATCCGTCGAATAAAAAAAGTCAATTTTTAACGCATTTAAACTAACATCCCTATATTTAGAAATCGCACGTGTATCTGGTCCTCTTACTCCCATGTAAACAAACTAGTTTGAATCTGTTCGCACAGCATCGCTAGTAAATAAACTCCCACTCACCTTGGGCTTTTGACGTAGGCGACTTATCGCTGGTAGATGATGATGAAGAGGAGGTATCACTGGTAGAGCTGGGCACAGCTCCTCCACCTAGGGTATCCTCCTGGACCTCCTCCCCCTTAACCGGACGCACAGACCAGCCGGACGAAGAACTGACGTCCGGGTGGCCACTGTCGTTGCTGCTGCTACTATTACTGCTACTGCTTCCCCTGTATCCCTCCATTGAAGAGAATCCAAGTATCCCATAGATGATCACAATCCACCACAACAACAATGACGGTTCAGTCACACACGCACTCTTACTCCATTGTTTACAATCTTTCCTCCTTGTGCAAGGTCACCAGACTGTTGGATGCCCCCTTATCCATCGGCTTTGGGGGTCCCTGACGCGGAGGAGGCTCGGGGGTGGTTTATTTTTTTTGTTCGAACAGGGAGATAAGCGATGCACTAGTTCTTTTTCCCTGCTCTCTTCTTTTCTCCCTGGTTACTCACTCTTCCTTTTCCCCGTTAAACCGCGGCCGGTGATGATCAGATGCTGAGGGTTGGAAGAACACATTGGCGGGGTTGCTGGAATTAGAGAAATTCGGGTTCGCCAAGTTTCGTCGCCAAGTGGGTGAGATTCGGAAGCGTTCTCCCTACATTGCAGATCCATATTGATGAAACGGAATGTGGGATGTTGATGAATGGATTCTCTCTCGATGATTTTGTTAGGGTTATTTATTTGAAATGAAGACATTTTCGAAGCTATGAATTTCGCAAAAGCAATTTGTCTGAAGTGGGAAAACACGAGAGTAATTGTATTTTTAATTAATAGTATTTAATTAATGTGCAGTAAAGGATTTAAAGAGAAAACCCTCTTTTAATGTGTTTAAGTCATTTAAAATATGAATATGCTGAGAAAACATGTGAATTGCTTTGGTGGTTTTATAAGATGCAATGACTTTAAATGGTTTACAACGGTTTTTCAAAGGTGGATCTCAATAATTGTAAAATGCTTTTATAGAAACATTAATTACTACAAAATTATTTTAGTATTATTAATACAAATCATTCTTGTGTAAATCTTTTATTCCAGATAAAATTCTGATATATTTTACGAATAATTACGATTCAAAGAGAAAAAAATATAAAAAATATAACTGTGATCATTTTTAAAAATATTTAAAATTAAAATAATAAAATCAACTTGAAAAAAGCATCGATTACAAAAGTATATCAGAATAAATAATAATTATGGCTCAGAAACAAGGAAGAATAGGAAGTATTTGTTTTTCTAAGCTGAGAATTGATATATTGTCTATGCCTTTCTCCTTTTCTTCCATTATACCCCCCCCCCTCTTTTTATTTATTTTGAAGAGAATGCCACATAAATTCTGAGGATATTTAAGCATATTTTTACAGAATTTCCTTTTTACAGCTATTTTTCCATAAATTCTAATTTTAAACAGAACGAAATTGAACACCAAAATGTATCAACTAAATTATTTGACAGTAAATTTTGTACTGAAATAAATATTTAATTCTGTTTCTTATGTCTCATGCCATTTTATAATTTAGTAAGTAATATAGACAGATTCATGTCACATATTTTGAGAAATAATTCTTATCGGAAAATCAAATAATCCTCCAGTTTATATTAAATTAGGGTAATTAGTTAACCATCTAAAATGGTTCGAAAAAGTTAATCATAACTGGTTTCGAGAAATTCAAGTGAAAATTGAGGGGAAAAAAACAATTTAAAAATTAGGGGGTGGATACAAATTATAGAGAAAAACAGAAAGATATATACAAGTTGTACTCTTATAATAATAATTTGGTTTCAATGATAATTCAGTGGCTTACATTTACGCAGTGAAGATACAGTACCGTTTTAAAAATAAAATAGTCAATTATTAATTTAACGTATTTTTAGTCTCCCATCCAGTATAGTGGCTAGCAACGCTGACTGCTGTGCCTTAAGGCCTGGGTTCGAAATCCCGGAGAAAGCATGGATATTTGTAAAAGTATAATGCCTTCGCGGCATGGGGGTACTCTCTAAATAGCCGTAGAGCCGCAAGTCCTCTCGTGAGGTTGGTGGAAGGGGTAAAGTGGTGTGAGGCCCCTGACCACTCTCAGGGTGCTCTTCCTCAAAATTGGGGTGGGACGGAGCCAAATCGTACTGTCATCTGCATGGTGCTCAAAGTTACGGCTAACGACAGGGGTACAATCTAGCCCGATGCCATGATGAACTTCGTGAGTCTCGATCTGACTACGTCAGACTTGTGGCATTGGCAACAACAACATAATTTACATGATTTGTGGATTTATGTGATTTACATAACACGAATTTTAAAAATTCTCCTTTTTTTTTATCATTAAACACGATTGGCATAAAAATTAGTTTTTCCAAATTGCTTCTCTCGTATTTTTTACAATCATTTCATACAGTTTTGAAAATTCTTCTGTTATTTGTCATTTTCAAATTAGCACTAAATTTCTTAGTGTTTACTACCGAGAATTGTACGAATAATTTAAGAATAATGACGAATATAAATAACCTAATAAATCATAATAAAAGAGTTTTTTCTTGACCTATGTTTTAATTGCATGGTATAGAATCTTATACATTCAATAATTACAATCTCTCTAATCTCTATAATCAATAATTTTATGTCTCTAGATATGTTTACTGATTTTTTTTTATAAATAAATAAAGATTTTCAAAGAAATAAAAAATATCTACATATAAAGCTAATGCGTATAACTGTTATTAATTAATAAATCTTAGATTATAATAACACTAATTATATAGTAATAAAAGTGAACGTTCTCCGAACTCAAGCTTCATTTTGTCAAATATTCATCGTTATAAGTGCGCTTTACTTATATTTTGAGATTTATTTTTAAAAGAGATATTTTTGAAGACACACACAATAAAATACATGTTCTTTCATGGCCAGTAGCCAAATAAGTCGTTTGACAAAAGAAATATTTTCTGTTGTACTAATTATTTACTACTGAAAAGCATAACTTTCCGGAAAAATTCCATTCCTGAAAGTTATTTGAGTTTATGCCATAATAAATAATTAATGGGAGAATGTCTCCTTGCACATGTTAGCTGATATTATGCCAGAACGTCTGCCATGCCAAAAATGTATTAGATATATTTGCTTATTATCTTTAAGTATTAGTGTTTTGTTTAATTTTTGCCCAAGGTAGAATTTCTTTCAGAAGTGAATTACATGCTATATTTCTTTGTTTTTTAACTTATTAGCATATGCAATTGGTAATAATTTAACATTACAGGTGTTTGGGACAAAATATTATTAAAATTTTTGCGAGATTTTTTTATTGAGATAAAAATAATATTTTATGTTCTTATTTAGCATTATTATTTAAAATAATACTTGAATACTACATTCTTCATTAAAAAATATTTTATTGACAATTTATTAATTAGAAAAATTTACTCATAATCATTTGTAGTATTTTCTCAAGAAATTTAATGCTTTTGTAAAATAAAGTTTTATGTTTTTTTAAGTTATTGTCACATATACAAAAAGTATAATACGTCCTTAAATGCTTTTTTTCAAAATTCGTACTGTATTAGTTCCCCCACTTTCCCTATATATACTTATATATATCTGGTTCTAATTTTCAATCGTTATAATAAAATACTTTTTAATCATCCACTCAAGTTCAAATGCATTTTTTTTAACTTGTAGTGAATGGCACTTGATATTAGTACAGTTTTTTTTCAAATTTTAACTCATTTTTTATTTAATTAAGGAATAAATAGTAACAAGCAAAAATAATAGTGCAACACCGTATATAAAAAGAAAAATCGCTTGTTGTGTCCCTGTAGCGCGTTGGACTTTTAATCCAATGGTCGTGGGTTCAAATCCCTCTAGAGATGGCCTAATTTCTGAAAATGTGATTTCTTCTTACTATCTATTTTATTGGAATAAATCAATTTAATTAATGCATAAAGAGTAACAAACAAAAATAATAGTCCAACACCATATATAAAAAGGAAAATCGCTTTCTATTTTACCACTTGATATTGTTATTCTGTCATATGTATATACAGTCGACTCTCGATAATTCGAAGTTGGAGGGACCAATGAAAAACTTCGAAATATCAAGAGTTCGAATTATCAAGAGGGAAGAAAAAATCCCAAAATACAGGAAGAAAATTTATTTTCTAACACAGCTAAATTTGAAACTACGTAATAAAACAACAATTGTACATATTAATAAAAATATTCTAAAGAATTTTAAAAAAGTACATATTATACGGTATAAATATTTTACAGAAGTTAAAAGTCATGTGTATTAAAATAATACATTCAATATCTTCATACACAATCCTACACATCTTTTCTTCACAATAGCGGCCCCTCAGGGGGCTCACCTTCTTTAGGTGAGTACGGGTGTCACAATCCCGGGGTACCCTAGTGATCCTTCTCTATTTTCGACCCTCTTTCTTGTCATTCAATTCATTCTTTCTTTCTCTCTTCCCGTCTAGACCACAGATATTAAAACAAATGTTTGGCGCAGTATAGCCGAAATCGGCTCTTGCGCCAATAAACCCCAAAATCAATCAATCAATCAATTCACAATAGCGGATCATACTTTCTGAACACATATGTTGCAAGGCCACGTGTTAAACGAAAGATATGAACGCGTCTGACAACAGGTGCGGTTGTTCTATTGTCCACTTAAAGGAATGAAAACAATAAAAGTGTCTTTTCGCCAGAGGAATCGGAAAACACTAAGAACAGATGGTCCTCAAAGGGGCTACGTTACAGGGGAGACACGCAAAGACAACACAACGCAAAACTTGTTAACTCCAACCTGTTTATTACAGGACTGCAGATGGAGTGTTTGAATTGTCGAGAGCTTTATCAATTAACTTCGAGTTATAGCGTGTTGTAGTCTGGCCTGCCACATGTTTTACTTCGAAATATTGAGTGTACCAAAATGTATTGCTTTAGTTCGAAATATCAAGTGTTTTTCTAGGGACTGAGCATATGCTTCGAATTATCGAGAAGTTTGTATTATCGAAGGTTTGAATTTTCGAGAATCGACTGTACATATTTATATTAATTGTAATTATTTAATAAAAAGTAGCTAAAATAAAATTTTTCTTTGTTGACTAAGTAGGAATTGACTAAAAAATTTTTTTATATAACTTGTTAAGTATTCAAATTGAAAATTTCTTGATCACTGTTTAATAACTTGTAGCACACAGGCAGGATAGAACATAAGCAAGCTCTATTCGTTCATCCATTTTATGGGCTATTAAATATTGGTAATGGTGTGACTGTACCTCTTAAAAATAAAACTTTGAAATTTTATTTAAATATTTCTTTTAAAATAAGTTTTATTTTTAAGTTATAATCCCTTTGGATAGTCAGAGGTGGGAAAAGACTTGGTTCCTACTTGACTTATAATCTATATATATAAATGGATGTTAGTACATATGAAATCGCTTCACTGCAATACCGTTCAACCAATCACTATGAAAATTGGCATGTATATGTATTTTTTGTAGAGAAGGTTTTTGTGCTATTCTCTTTGTTGCAGCTTCTCACCAGGTGGCGCTACAGCAAAACAACTTCTGCACCGTTCAATCCATCGCCAAGTTGATAAAATGGTCGCCAAAAATGATGCCAACTTGGCACTATCACCAACATTTTGCTATGTTTCCCTTGAGAATCGTCATTATAATGTAAGGAATGGCGTTACTTGCGATTATTATAATTTTAACATAAAATAAATACAACAGAAAGTAATGTCAATGTATTACACATCCAAATATAAATTATTTATACTATTTTAAGCGTTCATTACACAAAATTTGTAACAATGTGTTACTTTTGCTGAGAAGAGATTAGCTTAGGGAGTAATATCACTGATATATATATGAGTAATATTACTGATAATATATATATATCAGTAATATTACTGATAATGATAATATATATCACTCATATATATTACAATATATATGAGTAATATCACTTTTACATGGTATATTTATACAACTGAATTATTTAAGAGTCATGCAAATCTGCTAAATTGATAAAGTTATTTCATATTATTAATCATTAAATGCGACATCATTCATCATTATATGCGACAAACAATAAAACTAAGAGTATTGTAAAACTCCAAGGTAATATATGTCCTTTTTCGAGAGAAAAAAAATCAAATCTTTTCTCAGTCCTAAGCTTAATTTGAAATAACTCTTTAGCCTTGAAAATAGCTATCATCCATATTTTTGTTTACGAATTTAATGCTGGATGTTATATTTAACTACTTCTGCAGTACAATTTTTGCACTATGATGAAGAAAAAAAGTATTTGCTACATTTATGAGAATAATTTTTAAAAAACAAATTTGTTCTTAATCTGGATTATAGTTCCATCTTAAGTTTAAGAGGTTTTTCAATGACAGAGAAACAAACGAATCATCAGTTTTAATTGTAAAAATTACTAAGCAATTATTTTTCTTTAATTTTATTACAATTTTGAATCAATTAGTTAAATAACTAAATAGACAATCTACCTATTATTATCGTCCCTAACATCTGGGTGCATATCCAGAGCTGCAGGATAATACGTTCTTAAATTCATTTCCAGTTCCAAATTATTTCAACGGCTTTACCCAAAGGTATGCATTAATATATAAAGAAAATTAATTTTTAAAAAAAATAAATATTATCATTTTCTTCCCACTTCAAATACACATAGGAAATCGCCTTTTTGATAATATTCTCGACAATATGAGAGATTTCACCTGCCGTTACACATCAATTTAGTCATATCATATGGAGCTAAAATTTTCATAACATAAACATTTTCTCAAGTTTAGTGACAAATTCAGGATTTGTATATGTTTAAGTGACATTCATAACGTTATTCAATTTTATCAATGAGACTACACCTTAGAAAACACAGACACTCCTATTCTGATAGTAATTGCTTGACTTGAACGTAATTTTTCCATTTAATCATAATTTTTAAAAATGATTGCTTAAGATTCATAATGTCTTAAGAAAACCTATCCATAGAAAATAATTTACACGAAGACATTTAAATATAATTAATATAAGAGATAAGAATGTGGAAATTAAAGAAAAGAAAAGATAGTTCTTTCCAATTAAGCTGCATTTTTTAAAAATATAACAATAACATATTTTTTAACAAATTTTTAAAACTAATAATAAAATTCCCTCTTTTCTACATTACTTCTTTAAAAGGGAAAATCACTTACCTTTATTCAACACATTCTTAATTATACTAACACTGATGTAACAAGATATACATATCAGACCAAAATAAATACAGTTTGATACGACAGTTGGAGAAAACTACTATAATTGTGGAATAATTCGACAAACTCTATTTTACCAATCGGTTACGGAAATCGTTACGAGTAAGAAAATAAAAGCAAACGATTTATTTAAACGAATTTTTATAATTAAATCATTATGGCAACCAAACGATTTATAAAAAAAATATTAAATTAATCTGCAAAAGATGTTTGGACTACTTAGTTATAAATCGTATACTTTACATAAAACAACAGCTGCCTAAGTAATTTGTAGCTTCCTAAGTAATTTGTGTTAAAATTTATTTCTTTTTTCTTTCGTATGTAATATTGAAGTATTATAGTTTATTATTATGCTTAGATTTGAAATGTATACAGTGGCTCTCAAAAGTATTTGTACACTTACAGTTTCCTATAAAATTTAAAATTTTCGACTAATAAAAATTAATATATCGGAATTTTAATTTTTTTTGTAATATCTGCAATTTATTCTTAATGGAATAACCTAATTTTTAAAACATAGTATGACTATTATTTCGAAAAATGTATAATCATGTGGCTAAAAAATTACGCTATAAAAAATCTTCGTACGCTTAAAAAAAATCTCAACATAGTTTTAACTATTGTATGTTTTTCTTAATTTAGTGAGTAGGATATCTTTTAATGTCCAGAACAACTTTTAAACGTCTTGGTATAGATTTCATCAGTTTGTTGTAATGTCTGCATTGGTGTTACTCCATTCTTCAGTGATCATTGTTTTTGCTTCATAATTTGTTTTTATGTTTTCTTACTTTAAATTCAAATTATCACCAAATATGTTTTACTGGGCTTAAATCATGTGATTTAAGAGGTGTTTTCAAAATTTGGGGACAGTTATAGAGACACCAGAGGCGTACATTGGGAGCAGTGCATAATCTTAAAAAATGAAGTCGCATACAATACCCAAATTTTGAGTGGATAATTTCAAATTGCTCTTTAAAATATTTAAGTAAAACTCATGATTCACAATACCATCAAAAAATACCACATTACCTAATCCTGAAACCGATCTACACCCCCCCCCTTCACTCACACAAGAACACTTCCACTCTATGCTTCATTGTTCCAATTAAATTCTCGGGATTAAGTTCCTCGATTTTTCTTCCCTAAACTGTTACACTCATGTTGGAATCAGAAATGTTAAATTTGCTGTCCTCTTAACCAATTTGTTGCCAATGTTGGATTTTCTGATTGTTAATCATAATTAATTTTTCAAAACAGCAATTATACTATGTTTCAAAAATGGATTATATTATTCCAAGTTGCAGATATAAAAAAAGTTACAATTCCTATAAATTATCTTTTATTAGTTGAAAACTTTCAATTTTATAGAAAATTGGGAGTGTACGAACACTTTTGAGAGCCACACACACACACACATACAATGTTTATTTCTTTTTGAATGAAAGGGTTTCTTAAGATTTCATTCATTCTTTTTTTAACTGAGTCCAACTCTGTATTCTCGACCGAAGTTCTAAAAAGGTTCTTGATTCCATAATCTTTCTTCATAATATTCTTGCTGCTTTTTCCCTTCCAAGCTTATAATTCCTCCTATGTGAGTATTAATATCTTCTCTTCGGACAACCAACTCTATTTACTCTAATATAATCTCAGCAACTCTTTGACTCAACTTCTCCTTCGATAAAAGTTCTCCTATTTATAACCAAAGAATCCTGACAGAAATAAAAATGTTCTTTTAACGGAATAGAGCAGGTTCCCCTCAGTTTCCCTGGTGATATTAATCTTATCTCAGCTATCAACCTTGAAGCCACAAAAAGGATTGTCAAGGCTCAAAATCGATCATTCTTTGCGTAGTTCCAACCAATGCCCTGCGGTTGCATCTTTCAAATTTTCTCAAGGACGAATGGATAGGTCGATGGACAAAGAAAGTTTGTGGAGGTGTCACTTGCAATCGCGGGGATTGACAAAAAATAATATTGGATAAGATTAGATTGGTTTGTGTTATTAGACATATTTATTTCTTCTGCATCTTCACATTTATTTAATGTCTGTTTTATTTCGTTGAAGATATTTGTAGTAAGCTATTAAGAGATTGACCGAAGGGAATACGACTACAAAAAGTAAAAATGTTTTGAGATAAATTCTGTTAAAAAACTTGCCATATTCTTAAAAAAAAATTTTATATATATTGACTTGAACCCAAAATTAAAAAATTATTTAAGAGGCCTTTTTTGGTAGTAATGTTTTTTTACATATGTATGTGCAAGGAACGTCATTTGTTTTATTTATTTTTTAATAAAAATTAACAATTCAATGTGCTACTAAGGGCATAGAGGAACATCTTAAGTACACATGCTTTATTATAATATCAAATATTTTTTGAAACATATATACACTCACTTCCAAAAGTTAAGCACGAAGACGTAAAATGCAAACAAATCAACAAATACTGCTTTGATTGACACAAAATTTGGCAGTAAAGTAGCATATATATTTATACATAAAACAAAATAATAATTATATACAGAAATGAAAACAATATTAAATTTTTGTAAGTTATCAGATAATGTCATACTGGAGACTTAAACAGAATTATGTATAAAGTGAAAATAAACAGCATAAAATGAAAAAAAGGACATTAATAGGGTATGTGATCCCCCTCATCTGTATGCAAAGTTTACACCTTCTGACCATGCTTTCAATTAGGTGGTCAACCACCGCAGAATTAAGCAATCGCCATTCTTCTTGTAGAGCAGTTTCCAGCTTAATAAGAGTGGCTGGAGGAGGGAAACGTGAAGATACAGCACGGCCGAGAGCATCCCAAAGATTTTCAATGGGACTAAGGTCGGGCGAATATGCTGGCCACGCCATACGCGCAATCCCTTCACTCTCCAGGTAGTCATCGACGATGTCAGCTCTATGGGGACGTGCGTTATCGTCCATTAAAACAAAAGTAGGGCCAACTGCTGCAGCGTATAATCTCACAATGGGTTCTAGGACTTCATCTCGATACCGGACAGCCGTCACAGAACCCCGTTTAAAGATGTGCAGGTCGGGGCGGTATCCTAATGAAATCCCTATCCTTGTCCACTCTATAATGCCTACGCCTCGGAATGTGTGATGTTCGGTGATGTTTTGGGGCGGATTGCGTGTTCCTTGTTTACGCCATATCCTTATACGCTTGTCATCTGACTCCAGAGCAAATCTTGACTCATCAGTAAACATGACATTGCCTCAGTCAGACACATTCCAATTGCCATATTCCCGGCACCACTTTAATCGTGCCCCTCTTGATTGGACGGATAGAGGAACTCGAGGTACCCGGGCATACAGTCCATTCATATGTAATCTTCGGCGTACAGTAGCTGCAGATATAACCTTACCAATGGACGCTGTAACCATAGAGGTCACACGTGTGGAGGTCGCTCTGCGATTCCGCTTGGCTACAATAGCAATATATCGCTCTTCCGCGGGGGTTGTAACCCTTGGGCGACCGTCTACGGGCCTTCGGACAACTGTCTGTGTGGTTTGGAATTTTTTCCATAAACGTGAAATTACAGAATGATGAACGCCGAAGAAAAGAGCAACATCTGTGATCGACTGTCTTGCTTCAATGCTCCCCACAGCACGCCAGCACTCAAGAATCTTCCATTCATTTTCTGAAAGTCATAGAAACACGTATGTCTTGAAAACAAATCGTACGAAAGTTTTAAACACCTTCTATCAGCACTTACAATCAACTTCTGCAACCCTTCATAAAGCTGGCTTCTTATAAGACTGCCCTTTTTGCATATTTCTTGACATGAAAGCACGATTGGCTGTTACCTAACATATTTGCATACTTCCATTTACCTCTGCAGTGAATTGCATCCTCTTCAATTCTGATTGGTTTCCGGAAGTTAGCCTTTTCCTCTCCGTGCTTAACTTTTGGAAGTGAGTGTATATATACATTTAAAAACTCTAAATTTTTAAAAAAATTTATAGAAAATAAAAGTACAACCCAGACATATACAATTAATTTTAAATAAAATATATTGTTGTTAATTTACTTAGCATGAGGCGCCATCTATCGATTAACTGTACAACTAATTACATATTTTTTATACCAAACGTAAGAATATAACATTTTATAAAATTAGCAGGGTATATATATATTATGTTTACTGTAAAACTTATAACCATTTAGATATGAAAAACTATTATCAAGAAATTATTTTCCAAAAAGAAAAAAAAATTCAATGTTTTTTAAGCGAAGTTATGGATTTAAAATAAAAATTTTATAAAACCTTTTAATTTTCCCGTGTGGAATGATATTAATTTTCAAAACAGATGATTTTCTTGTACAAAAGCAATAGACTTTAAAATAATTATTTTTATTCTAGTGGTGAAGAGCTCTTCTAACATAATGTAGAAATTTTTTAAATTTTATATTTAAAAAAAATATTCAGAAATGTTCCTTTTCCTTGGAGACAAAACGAGAACCTTTTGCATATATTTTGAGAAACATAATACATGTAAAAGCTGCAAGTAAGTTCTTCTTTGAGTAATGGTAATATTTTTGGATTATCTATTGTTTGGAGATGATCTTGATTAATTTGTTCTTTATATACCTCTCCCCCTCAAAAAAGTCAGAAATTCTCTTAATCAGAAGAACGAGGTGACCAAAGAATTCTTGAAGTTGAGTGAGGAAATATATCGAAAAATCTGTTTATAATTTCTTTACTTATATGTCGTGTTGCACAGTCTTGTTTGAAACGAAAACCTTCTAATTACGTATCTACATTTTTAGAAAAGCTCTATGTATACAACGTCATTGAAGTAGACTCAAAAAAGAGGTGCCCCAATCCTTTTACATCATAAGAGAGCTATGGTACAATACGCTAATTTTTCTAGAATGTTTTTGCAATTATGAAATGAGATTTTTTTCGTCACCCAAAAGGACAATGTTTGTATGTTTACGTAATCGTTAATGATACCTCTTTGGAGAAAAGAATTTGTCCAAATTATTGATGTTTTTGAAAATAAATCTCCTGAACTATCGCCAATAACAAATTGCTTCTCACTGTCTGTGATGGCATAGGCTCCTGTATTATTATTACGCAATAAGCATGAAAGAGTAAAGCCTTATGTCGACTCAGGTAACCTGTTTCATTTGTTTCAACGAACATCTCCCAGATTTAGGAAGAAAATTTAATAAAATTGTTTAATTTATTGCATGAAGTCTATTGCAGCAAATTTCGATCTTTCAATTCTGGATTTGTCTTACACTGAATGATCTCACGAAATTACGGAACATGTTAATATTTACTCAGTACTGTGTGTATATTTATTACTCAGTATTGTAGCAACTGGATATTTATATCATCAAAATTATTTATTTATATGATTTACATTCAAATGAAGTCTCAAGAAATACAGTTTTCTGAAAGAGTGAAAAATTCATTTTGCAAGGAACAAAACGACGTGGCATTTCACACAACTTGAGCGTGAGAAAATCTAAACGAAAAATAAAACAACAGATAAAGTCATGAGAAGACGAATAGAATTCATCATTTAAAAAAAAAGAGGGTAGGAATATTTTTAAATTAGAATGCATAGGAAACTCTGTAGAATACAACTTACCACTCTACTTAAAAAATATTTGAAAAAAATAAGCTCCAAATGATAGGGGTTCCCAGATTCTGCAATTTTAGAGCTATTTCGTGTTTCCTTGAGAATAAGGTATTGTCTTTCATTAATTTTTTTTACGAAAGAAGCATTAGGACATGTCTTATTTTCATGCACAATAAATACCATTTTCTTTATATGAAAAATCATATTTATTCAGACATTCATACTCAATAATTTACATTTATTCAATAACAGCCTTGTCGTCTACTCTGGAACATTATCACAAAGTTTATCACAGTTCACTTCTCGGAAAGAAGTCACCCATCTAATGCTGTGATACTCTGAATTTTTTGGCGATACTCGTAAAACTTGAATGTCAAACTTTTTAGCTACCAAACACTTTGCTCTTGTATCAGTAATCCAATCACATCTTATGTCTTCTGAAATGAAATCCATGTTTAAACTTCATATCATTTTTGCAGCTTTTTCTCTTCGCAGAAAGCACTAAGATTCTTATTCCTAAAACCCTGCACAATTCTTTTTTTTTTCTTTTCGTATTCAATGTAATAATTCTTTCTATTTACACTCATTTTATCTTAAGATAAAATTTCATCTCCTTCAAATTAATTTTCAATCGAGTGGTAATCGTCGTAACACTGAATGTATTGAATGCAAAGATTCTAATCTCTCAACCAATCATCAAATGTGCTTGTGTGCGTCTACATTTTGGATGAGCATTCAGTAATTTGGTTGCATCATTGGTCAATGTCTGATGCCCAGTAGGCTGATGATCTTAACTAGGACTCCTATGGTGAGCATCCTGAAATATCATACTAGGCCTTAGTTTTCTACTAACTCTTATTTTCGGAAGAACGAAATAATAATATATTTCTCGTTTCTCGGTATAATGAAATGAATTCGTATATCAAAAAGGGTGGAGCTATATAAAGTTCTCGAGATCAATTTACTTAAAAGTTCTGTTACAAATACTTGTTATCGTTTACTGACTCAAACGCAGCAGATGATTTTAAATTTCACCATTAGAAATCGCCTGGAATATTTTTAACAAAATTTTACTCTTTCATACATGTTGCTCTAAACCAGTCAAAGCTTTAACTCAATAGAATAAATGTCAAACAGAAGCGAACACCAGTTACACTCTGCATCAAAACACGAAGTGACCTTTTGGAGATTTTTAAGGAACATTTAGACATCAAAATTTTATTCATTTATTGAACAAATACGAGATTTTCTTAGACTCACAGCATTACAGAACGTACTAGATGCGGTCGTCACACTCGGTGAGAACACCAATTCTCATCAAAGCAGTCAGGCAGAGAATTCGTTGAAATCCTTGTCGAAAGAATACTTTTCTTGCTAAAGAGATGAACGTGTCAAAAATAGCTATAAGTCGCTCAGTTAACAAAGACCAAAGACCAAGAGGTTATAGAACACGCGGTCCGCGAAGACATTTTACAAAATTTATTCGGAAACGGGAAAATTCCTTAAGAATATTTTCACGTTTTGAAATATTTTCTGGTAAACATTTTCTAAGAATTGACAACATATTAACCTGTTATCTGTTCTTGATTTTAAAAAAATCTTATTTAAATATAAAAATAGCCTTTAAATGTAAATTATTTTTACTATTTTATTAATTTTCTTTTCATTTAATTTTACTATAATAAATTAATTTTTATAAAGTGCCGGCTGGGTGGCGTGGTTGGTTTATCGCTGGCCCTCTGCGCCCAAGGTTGCGGGCTTGACCCCGGCCCAAGTCGGTGGATTTTCATGATGCAGAAAATCGACAGCGGCCATGTCGTATGATTATGCGGCATGTAAAAGATCCCTAGAGTGTCTGTTTGGCTTGGATGCTCTCGGAAAAATTAAATCCTAGTACTAGTTCGCATCGCCAAGAGCTCAGGTGAAAACTGGGCGTCAAAATTGTTTGCTGTAATTGGTATCGCCTATATGGTGCAGCGCTAAAAAGTGATACCAGCTCCTGGGGAATGTAATAGGTCTACAAAGGTTTAAAATACCAATACGCAGCTCCATTGAAAAAAAATTAAAAAGTTCTTAAATGCATTTAAGAATTTTATTTGCATAGATAGTTCTACGATTCCTCGTGGTGCGACTTTTAATTCTCGTTGAAATGTCCAATCAGCGAGAGGCGAAGAGCGTTACGTCAGAGGCAGTTACACATTTGTTTTCTTTTAAAATTTAAATACCCCAATTATCAAAACAAAGTGCAATTTTTACTCAATCGTTTGTGAATGAAATCTGATTTTGGTATTTATTCATACTAAACTAAAAAGTTATTCAATAAAAATATAATCAAACTTCAAGAACAGAGTAAGAAAAGATACGCTCAACTACGAAGGTATCTCAATGATTCATTTTTGCCAGAAAGGGGTATAAAAACACGTAAAATATTCTCAATATAGAGACAATTCTGAAGCCCCTCAACATAAACCTGTTCAATAGAAATTATTCTACTTTTCAACAGTACTGCCCCTACTCATAAGCGAAGACGATCCAACGATGCTTGAAAGAAAATGTGCTGTGGACTTTATTGCACATAAATATTGGCCTTCTAGCAATCCGGATTAAAATCCACTCGACTATAAATTGTGGTCGATGTTGAAGTAAAGGTGTGCCAAAAATGGCATCCCAATTAGAACAATCTTAAACGTTCTTTAGGAAAGCGGCAATTGAAACTCTTTTGGACGTAGTGTATGGCTAGACAAATGGTAGACCAAAGAGAGTAAAAACCCGTAAGAAGTCAAAAGGTGATCACTTTGAATAAAAGGCCCAATATGTTAAATTTAAAAGGAAAATAAATCTAAGAATATTTAATTTTAAATTTGATTACAAAGTTTCTTTTATCGCCTTTATAATTATATCAGAATTTATGGCACAACTAATATAATAATGAATTTAAAAGGACTAATAGAGTACTGACCCGACGTTAACTATCTACAAATAACTCTACCCCTCTCTAATAACAAATACCAACTTTATTTACAACTTCTAACTTCTCACACCTTATTCATTACTAACTATATCTCACATTTTACACATTACTAAGCTCTCTCTCTCTCTAAACTCTCTCTAACGCTCCTCTCTCGTCATACACACAACTCTCACTACCGGAAGTACACTTACACAACGCCGCTGTTGAAGCAGCACCATCTATAACCTTAACAGATAGTATTAAGTTACTGTGATAGATTTAATTTACATTTAAGTTTTGACAGAGTGAGGTAATAAACATAAAAGTCAACACATTATTCAAATGTAGACAAAACAAAGTCAAAATTTTTTTGTCTATGTATGCATGTAAATAAAACACATCAGAATATATACTTAGGATAAACTTATTTGTTACCTGTTGCTGATAATTAGGTAAAATTGTTCATTTAGGAAAAGATAATGAACAACAATTGAACAAAGAAGAAAATGAAAGAATCTTTCATGCAAGTTTTAAATTCTTTCAAAAGGCTTAAGTTCCTCTTTCTTGATTTAGAAATTAATGGATCTGTCCCTGGCAAACAATAACAAAATTTATCAAGAACACTTAATAACTAAAAGATTATCTTGTGGAGATGTATTTAAAGTTATGAAATCTAACTTATTTTCAAGTGTTTTGATTTCTCGATGGAGAGGCACTCAATCGAACGAAAAAGAAGGTTTTCTGAGACTAAGAAATAAAGCCTCTTATCGCAGGTACTTCATAATAGTTCGCTTAAAATTCCTTTGTTGAGAAGTTGCGCTCGTAAATAAAGACCTTAATTAATGAATCTTGAAAATTTTTGATAAAAAAATTCCAGGTTAACAGTTTAAAAGGGGAACATTCCTAGAAGAGATCATTGACAACTATAATTAATGAAGAATTTGTTTTTTTTTTTAATTTGTGCGGTGCAAAGCTAAATTGAAATTTTTAAAATATTTCCCGACAGACAAAAATTTTTCTCACAGATTATTTTAAATACGAGTATTTTGATGTGTTATAAGAGAGAATTTAATAATATAAGTTTATCTATGAAAAAACACAGAAGTTATTTTATTTACTTTTCCAACGCCCGTGCTTGGCTTCTTGACCATTTGGGGCCGAGCCTCCCAGTACCGACTGACGATATCGTCAGTCGGGTATTCGTTGAGTCCAGTGCATTGGTGCAGGTGGTCGCCATCCATTCTGACATGGCCACAGAGTGGGCAGGCCTCGTCAGCAGCCAGGCCAAGCCAGTGGAGGTGTGCTCCCAAAAAGTCATCTCCGGTGGTTAGGCGAAAGTGGACAACAGCCTCGGCTCTCTCCAGGTGTCTCGGGATTGGACCCACAGTAACAAAGAAGTCAACCGTTATATTTTCACTAATTAATGCAAATGTAAATGGCAAACAAAATGATTTATTCAGAATTTTTAATCTACAAAAATAATTCATTGAAAGAGGATTAATATTCCGTTACATGATTAATTATTCCGTTGTTGTTTTTAGTGTCATGAATAGCCAAATTTTTTGGCTTGAGTTTAGTATGAATAAAATTGCTAAGCAGAATATAGAACTATAAGCGTATAATATATTTTTTATATGTAATGTGATCTCGGTTCAAGGTTTCATTGTGGGCGCGGTAGCCAAGTGGTCAAAGTATCAGATCATGGCTAGCGTGTCATGAGTTCGAGGCCAGTACCACGGAAGACCCACTGTGTAGGGGAGCGATGCACGTTAAATCTGTCGAGAGCTCAAATGTCCTCCCGTTTGTATGGTGTGGTAGTTAGGAGAGAGGGTGCCAGCTCAGACGTCGTCCGCGTCACTTGATCATGGTTCAAAATTACGCGGTCCGTCGCCCAAAGCCCTCGTGTAGCTGAACAGTGCGACGTTAATATTCCTTCACTCACTCAAGGTTTTATTTCGTTTGTATGTGTGCTTTTTGTAAGTTATCTAAAATTTCGATTTCTTTAATTATAAATTTGAGATAATCTTTATATTAATACAGAGTTTCTCATAAATGCCAATTAATTAATTGTGAAAAATTTATTTTTTCATTATTAATGCGGCAAAATAATCCGCCAAATTTGATCAATATACTATATATTTTTTCTCTCTCTAAATATATATTACAATGAGATACTGAGTTTTGTTAATTTTAAAAGCCATTCAATGATTGTAATATGTAATAATTTTAAGCAAGAAGCAGAAGATTTTACAGTTTTAAAAGCAGTAGATCTATTTTTTCATGATTTTAAAGTGTAAGTCACTTTTCTTTCTTTCTTTCTTTTTGGTACTTATGTATTATACCATCGATCAATTTCGTCAAATGAAAAGACGTCATCAAATGCTTCGATATACAGCCAGTAGTGGAAACCGTTCCCACCCACGTTTGAACAAAATAATGATAAAACTGATAGTATTTGGCGAAATTTTTTTCAATTGGTGATGTCTTTTTATTTGGCAAAATTGATCGACGGTATAATACACACACACACACATATATATATATACCGTTTTTATTAATATAATTATTTTAAGTAAAGAAATTTTTTAATTGTTTTATTTGAGTTTGGGATTTATTTATAAGAACACAAAAAAATTCAATTAAAAAAGTTAAAATCGTTTTGCTATCAATTTTTATGTTTCAATAAAATCAAAATGAATTTTTTCTGTTTAGTTTATTTTTAAATTTATATCTAATTTGCATTGTTATTATTAGAATTACGTGAGGTAATTCGAAAAACTAAACTAACAATATACATTCAACGTTTTTTTAAATTTCTTCTGTAACACTTTACTCAAGAAAAGAAGTTAAGGAAAATGTAATATGCATATGCCAAAATTTCCAATAAGACGTAAAAAAATACTTAATTTTGCTATTTCAACATTTATTGTGCTGAGATGTTGTAAGATACTAATTTTATATATTCGAAAAACTAAACTAAAACAATATATTCAACATTTTTTAAATTTCTTCTGTAACACTTTACTTAAGAAAAGAAGTTAACAAAATGTAATATGTATATGCCAAAATTTCCATTAAGATGTAAGAAAATACTTAATTTTGCTATTTCAACATTTTTTGTGCTGAGATGTTGTAAGATACTAATTTCATATATTTTGATAATTCAGTGTTCTGTGATAAGAAAAATGAACAATAAATTTCTTGGCATGAATAAGGAATAATAAATATTTGACAAGAATATTACGAACAATAAATATTTTGATATGGGCTGTATAAGTAGCAAATATTTTGATAAGGATAATATATGTAATAAATATTTTTGATAAGGGAAATCTAAGGGTATGTATCTAAACAAAGGTGACATAATTACAGATATCACATACACACACAAGGATTTTTATAAAAAAAAACGAGGTAAAATTTAATTTTTAAAAAATACAATTTACTCAGGATTATTAAAAATTTTAAAACTGATTTATATATTCACATTTTTGAATTCAAGAAATTTTTAAAAAATCTCTGAATAATTAAAGAAATTTAATGTTTTTTTTTGTGGTAAATGCTATCGTATCCGGATATATTCCAGATATTGCACACTTTTTCGATGGAATTAAAATGTATTATTTTACTTGATTACAGTGGTGCACACAAGGGGGGTGTCCTGAGGGTCCCGACACCTCCTAAAGCCCTTGATTTTTTTTCCGATTGATGATAATCCTATAAATATAACGTAAATTTTAATTAAGTAGTTGTAATTAACAATTTATTTTATTAATTAATGCTAATTATTTATTCAATAATTTATTTTTTTCTGTTTTTTGTTAACAAAAGCAACAAAATCAGAAGAATCAATTGGTGTTGTCTTGAGGTATGATACGAGTTCGGGGACTTTCGACCATGGACACCCCCCTTGAAAAATATTTTGTGTGCGCTACTGCTTGATTATGTGTAACTAAGTGTATCTTAACTATACTAACTTATTTGTGAAAATTTATAATATTTATTAGTTTATAATGATAAAATAGTTTCAAGTTGTAATTAATTTTGCGTTTAAAATAATGTATTTATAGGAATTTCATAATTGAATTTACTTTTCCGCGAATATTTACTTTTATTACTTTTTTATTGGCATTATGCTTCATTAAAAATAATTGCTCCAAAAAGATAAGTTGGGAATAGTTTTGTGAGCTTTAACTCTTAATAATAAAAAAGTTATACATTTTTTTTCTTAATCATAAACATCTTTTTTTCCCAAACAGTTGGAACAATGTTGGCGTGAGTGAGAGAGAGTCATATTAAAGTTGAACTATAAAGCGTCACAGGGGCTATTGGCAATGGACCTTGTAGTTTTGGACCATGGCCAAGTGACGATGACGACACCTGATCTGGCACATCCCTCTCCTAACTAGGGTTTCTTTCCCGGGAAATCATAAGATTTTTGTACTTTTTCTATTCCCGGGAATCACACGGGGCTTGAATTATCTATGAGGTAGCTATTTTTGACTTGACCTTAGATTTCAATCTCGGACATCGTTAACTGACCCTACTGTGGCAATTTGCGATCGTTCACCCCGAACTTCTGGACGAAGGAATGTTTGTTACCCTAGCTGTGTGGTAAGAATGTAATATGAGAACTTTGGGGTGAGAACTTTTCCAGCTCCCGTAGGAAAGAGAATCTGTCCAGATTAATTCCTGGATATCTGTGTATTGAGCTTCGTTAACAAGAAATATTGGATTTTTAAAGCAATCGCATTTCGTTGCCAAACAGCACTATGTGATCGAAGTTTCAAGATCTAGATTTATGTGGATAATGTAAGTACTAATACTTAAAACTATTATTTATTTAATCTTTTTTAAAAAATTTTCTTTGGATACTTGTTTTTTTTATCTATTAAATTGAATCAGCAATTTGAAGAAGGGAATGAACCCACAAGCTGTTTGGGGGAGAATATCTTTATAAGCAATCACGCAATTTTTCTTATTTATTATTTTTTTAAACTTCACTTTCGTGTGAGATTCTTATATTAATATTTATTTATATTTGTGTAATAATAATACAGTAATTCCATAAACAAGAAATCGGTTATACAAATAAAATATCTTAAATACAATAATTAATATTTTTAACTACATAATCGGCACTTCAGCAGCAAAGGAGTTTTCAAGTATATATTAATATTTATCTCTTAGTAGCAACATTAGAGAGATACTGATTCAGCTTTGACTGGTTAATTTCTAAACACATGTGAGTCGGTAAAGGAACATTAATTTTAGTAATTATTTTTCAAATGTGAATTTTTTCCCCGAGATTTTTAATTTACAAAATCTTTAATTGTGACATTTTTTCCATGCCTGAGTGATGAAAGTATAAATTGCTTATGCTTTCTGAAACCCTATTTTAAAAATGAATAATCAATTTATTATACATTTTTTGTACTTTTTAGCTCATTATAGAAATAAGAATTAATTTTGTAATTTATATGCATCCTTATTTTATATAATGATTATTGATTTTATTTAAAAATAACTTTTTTAAATATTTTAAAATTTTGATGTATTCCCGGGAAGGACAATTACATTCCCGGGATTTCCCGGACATTCCCGGGAATGGGAAAACCCGGGAAATCAGAAACCCTACTCCTAACGTCCACGCCAGACCAACGGGAGGACGTTTGTGCCTCGGCAGATTTAATTTGCATACACCCTTCTACATGGCGGGTCTTAAGTGACGCGAAATCATGACATGGCAGCCACGAGTCCGTGACCTTGACGAGATCCGTGACCTTGACACGGTAGCACTAGGCTACCGTGAGAATAACGCTGGCCACAAAACTCATGACGTTAGAACCATCATTTTTACCACGTATCAAAATCTCTTTTACTAAAAATCTTTCCTCATCCTGTGCGTCACATCTTCTTCAATTCCACAAACTACACTAATGCTCCAAATTTCTATGTTGCTTAGAGATAAGGGTTTGGGTTTCAAACCGCTCTTATAGACCAGTGGTCACCAATCTCCGGGCAGTGGACCGATACCGGTCCATGGAACAAATGGTGCCGAGCCGCTCAAGGAACATTAAATTATTTCTATTTTATTTTCTATGGTGTATTTCTTTCGGGTTTATACAACTTTCCATGTTAAATCACTTAATACTCATTTTTTGGTGTATTTTATTCTTGGCATAATTCCATACAAATAAATCAAAAGAGAATTTCAAAAGAGAGTTACTAGGGCTAATAGATATCTTAATGGAATGCGAAAATATATGAGATCGAATTTAATCAAAAGAAAAACAAAGTTTCTATTATATAAAGTCTTTTAAGATCAGTATTAGTTTATGCATATGAAACTTGGTTCATGTCTCGAGCAGATGAGAACATGATAAGTATTTACGAAAAGAAGATTTTAAGATTTATATTTTTGGAGGAATTCAAGAAAATGGAACGTGGTAAAGATCAAATCTCGAGCCCTATCAATCATATAAAGAATCAGACATTATTAACTTCAAAATACAACGCATTAAATGGGCAATTCACGTTGTCAGAATGGATAAAAAGACCACACTATTAAAACAGTCTTCAATGCCCAATCAATTGGCACACGAAGAAAGGGCAGGCCAAATCTTAGGAGGATTAATGGCCTGGAAAAAGATCTCCTAGTTTTGAGAGCGAAGAATTGAAGTACACTAGCAGGAAGAAGGCTAGTTTGGAAAAGGCTTCTTGAGAAGGCCAAGACCCACCCTGGGTTGTCGAGCTACTGAAGAAGGAAGGAAATCTAAATCATTAAATGAAAACAATCTAAAATATAAACAATATACGTCCCACCCCAGTGGGTCATGGTAAAATTATCAAACATTGACCGATCCGCGGCGATAAAAAGATTGGGAGGCACTGCCATAGACTAACAGATTTTTAATTCTTAGCATAGAGATTACACCTCGGTGCTTGCGTTTACGTATTTTTTTAGAATGTAGCCCCCCCCCTCCACTTCCCTATAACAAAAATCTGTGTACACCATTGATAAGAACAATAATGTATCGTTTTTTTTCATAGTCATTCAAGAAACCTCTCATCTACAGAGCTAAAATAAATTAAGCGTAAAAAAAAGTTGAAAAAAATGGTATATAATAAAAGAGCATGTAAAATTCCCAAATGGGGTGCAAGTAATAAAAAATCACATAAACAAACTTGCCGAGTTTAGCAAACCAATGAGAATTTAAAATGTAACTTAGATTTTTTTGTCGTTTGCCCGTTACAATGTCTCGATATCACGGCCAACGGCCCTATATGAATACCAGCTTAAGAAATTACCAAACAACTCAAATATCAGCCTCCCTCGATTACCTTCTCGTAAGTAAAAAAAAAATGTGGTTTTTATAATATTAAGGACTTATATTTTCATTTACTGCAATAAAAATTATATTTATTGCTATTATTTTCATGAAATTTGTTTTTTAAATCAGAACGAAGCAGTTGTTTTAAAATTTTATATTGCTTTTTCTATGTTTCATTATTTTACTCTTTTTCATTATATTTAAGTTTTAATAGTTTTAATCTATTTATATAAAAATGGATGCTTGTATGTATGAAATCGCATCATTCTTACACCGTTTAACTGATCACTATGAAAATTGGCATGTATATGTATTTTTTGTGGAGAAGGTTTTTGTGTTATCTTTTTTTGTTGAAGCTCCCCTCCTGGTGGAGCTATAGCATATCAACTTCTGCACCGTTCAATCAATCGCCAAGTTGCCAACGTGGTTGCCAAAAATGATGACAACTTGGCTCTATCACCAACATTTCGCTATGTTTCTATTGAATCGCCGTTATAATGTAAGGATAGATGTTGCTTGCGAATATTACAATTTTAACATAAAAGAAATACAACAGAAAGTAATATTAACGTATTACATATCCAGATATAAATTATTTACATTATATTTTAAGCGTTCTTTACACAAAATTCGTAACAATGCAATGTTTTCAAAAATCGACCTACAAGAGAGTTGCGGAGCGTTATAAATTTTTAAAAAGTATCATTTTTATCATCTATTAGACCTTCAGACTTAAAATTTAACAAATAGGGTTTTTTGTTCGGCTGAAATGTGCAAAAAGCTTTTTTCTTTTTTTTAATTTTCAATTCACATAAAAATAACTCATTAAAAACTTCTTTATCCTTCAATCTGTATTGTTCAATTTTTCAATTCACCCTTGCGAAGAACTGGTATACTAGCTAGTATATTATAAAATCATAAATGATTTTTTTCTCTCCTTGCCATATAGAAAAACACGCTTAGATCTGAAGTACGATATTTACCGTTGTACTACATGCATTTTCAGTAATAAAATTTATCACCCACCTACATAAATAAATTAAGAATCAAAGTAAAGTTGGTCATTCTTGTTAGAATGTATCTTACAAAGCAAAAATAAAAATGATAGATAATACTTGACCATTAGGTTTACAAAGCATCACACTACACATAATATGCAGAATGGCAGGTGATCAAAGATTTGCTGCGTATTAGATATATCCAAAATTTTCTGAACGATAGATGCTTTACAGGCGTATTTTCTTCACTACAGAAATTAAAAATTCGGACACTTTTTCCAAACAAATTGTATATTCTAATAATAAAAATTATATTTTAAATTTCATTAAGGTAGAAAACGTAGCAAGTAGCTTATTATACTACACATTTCAATTTGAACAAACCATTTTTTTAAAGAGTTTATGTAAAGTGTGCTCTCTTTTTATTTCGTTTCCTATATTTTAATATTAAACGTTTTTTTTTCTTACTTTATATCTCCCAAGGTAAAATAGTTCATTATATATAATGGAATATTTTGCCACGGCCGTATTGCTGGGTCGATAATGTTCTATAACAGGCAGTGCTGTGGAGTGCACTGATATTTGCTCCTGATGAAGGCTGCGTTAAAACGAGCTGGAAAAATGCTGGGGCGCAGATGCTGGTTGGAATTGGAGAGACTGTTGGAGTTATGTCATGTCTCTGCGTTGGTGTCGCTCTCTTTTTCTCGCGATTCCAGAGTCTTTTTAAAGCTGGAACACGTCCCGCCCATGAAAGTGACACGTCATGTATAGTCACTTCTGTTTGGACGTATTCCGTGAAACCATTCTTCTATTGGTCCAAAGTCCCCCTTCGCGTGGTGTTCTTTGAAACCGGTGGCTAGCGTGGGAACTGCGCCGGCCCCTTACTGTCGGCTAGATCAAGGAAGGTTAGAGGTTGACTCCCCTTAGGACATCAGCGCCGAGGTGTCCACCCTGGGATACTTTCCCACGAGGAACTGCTTGACCGTTGAGACGTCCCTCGTTCCCGACTGGAAATGGGTCTTTGATGGACACCACCGCAATTTCAAAATTTTGGGGATTCAATATTATAAATGGATAAAGTACAATAATTTACGAACCTGCAATGCTATTAGGGATGCATTTTACTTACCATGAAATCCGGCGTATAACGCACACTTTTAGCTCAATAAGATCGAAATTTACCGGTGTACGCTATACGCGGGGTATAAAAATGATAGCTTTGAAAATAAAAGAAGAGATGGGCATAAAAAAAATTAGGCATCTACATACATCGAAATACTATTTATTTAAATGAAATGACTTACCTTATGAACTTAAATGTAGTTCTAGAAGTATACTGCAATATTTTTTCAAAAGCCTGAGATAATACCTCGAATAAATGGTTTCAAAACATAAAAGCATTGCATATTTAAGGTTTCTTGGTAAAAAAGGGGGTGTCCTTTATTCAGTGAATACACCCAAAAATTTTAAAAAGTGTATTTTGAAAATATAGGTTATATATGCGGATTTTACGGTACATGAAAATTGCTCCAAATTTATTTCTGTTCCATAGTACTAAGAAATACGATTTAAAAATTGTATCGTACTAAAGCCTTTTTAATTCAAATAGGTTAAATATGATTTTAAAATGGTTAAAGGCTTGAAGAAAAGCATTGTATAGTTATTAATGATTTTTATTAGTACCGCAGCCAAATATTATTTAAATTTAACCCGCTCAGGACCATGATTATATACATTTAATCACTTCAGGGAACATGGTATCAATGGCTTAACGTACACCCCCGCATTTCGGAAAGCCCAGGATTCTTGGAGGCTCCAAAGCCTGACTGACGCCAAGTACGTACACTTTGTAAGATGGGGCTTAGAACCCAAAACCTGACTATGCAGGGGGGGGGGCTAACATTCTACATTATGGCACTGCACGGTATCATATGTGATATTGCATTTTGCCCGTTCTGATGCCCGTGATCACACCGGCATGATATGAATTTGAAATGTAGGGAATTTGGAATGATTATAAACCATAAATTTCACCGTATTTGTTATAGTAAGTATTTTAAATGAATTTTTAACTGGAGTTAGGCTTAACGGGAAAAATCACCTGGTCCTAAACAGCTTAATCTAGTATTAATTCAATCATTAAGTTGTTGATCAAACATTCTATTCATAAAACTATACAGAGCAAAAATATTTAAAATGTTTTCACAAACGGAAACTCATTTTAGAAAAATAATTTACTCAGCATTTTCAGTTTGTTACAATGTCCCTCAACTGTGTTACTTTATTGTGTGAGGTATGTTTCTCTAATTTTATTTAAATTGCATTTGTTTATTATAGAAAACCGATTAAAAAAATTAAATGAAAACGTACTATCTCTGGAGAGGTTTATTTTACTCTACAATAAAACAAATGTTATTTACTAAATGCATGACAAAGAAACAAGGTATAAGACTATCTTGAAGTCGATACACAAATTCTTAACATCCTTGTTATTTATTCATATTCCCAAACAAGAGAAGTACGATAAATTAAAGGAAATCACACATTGGAAATATACTACTTAAAAAAAATCAAAGGTCTCAAATGGCTTCTGAATGCGATGGAAAAGTAATCGGTCTGTACTGTTTGAAGAAATCTTTATTTATGTTTTTTTTACACAGTTACACAAAATACATCTGGCGGCTCTCGCGCGCCCTCTTACGGAGAAAAATAAGAAGGCTTAAAAAAGGTTACAACATGCCGCCCACCTTGAAATATTATTTCAATATACAAAAAACAATATAAAGTTATTTTACATGAATACATGAATGAAAATTTAATATTTAAGTAAACATTCACAACAATGAAGTATATATGCATATTAAAATGAGCTACAAATAATAAAATTATAGATTTAAATTTTTTGGTAAAAGACTTAATTTTGTTATATTTCTTTTAAATATGTCATCTGATGTTTTGACAGTAACAACCCTGACTATATTATCTAAACCAGGATGTAATTGAACAATTCTACCCATTTTCCATTTAGTAGGGGGTAAATTGTCCTCTTTTATAAGGCACAAGTCATTCAATTGAAAAAATTTTGTTGGCAGAAGCCATTTTGGCCTTTGTTGCAATCGAGATAAATACTCTTTGTGCCAACGTTTCCAAAACTGTTGAACTAGTTTTTGAATTTGTTGCCATCTAGTAAGATAAGAATGACTTGAGTCAATGTAATTAGGTTCAGGAATACTTGTCAAAGGCCTTCCAATAATGAAATGACCAGGCGTTAAGGCTGATAGGTCGTTAGGGTCATTAGATATGGGCGTTAATGGTCTGGAATTAAGACAAGCCTCTATTTGAGTTAGAAACGTTTCAAACTCTTCATATGTTAATTTAGTTTCTCCAACAACGCGTTTTAAGTGATATTTAGTTGACTTTATTCCAGCTTCCCAGAGACCACCCATGTGTGGTGCACCTGGAACATTTAGATGCCATTTAATACCATTATCAGTTAAAAATTTACTAACATTTTGATTATAATATTCTGATTTTGCAAGCTTCTCAAATTCCATGAGTTTGCGTTTTGCTCCAACAAAGTTGGAACCACAATCACTGTATATGTCACTGCTTTTTCCTCTGCGGGAAATAAACCTCTTCAGAGCTGCAATAAATGCATCTGCTGAAAGATCAGTCACCAGTTCTAGATGAATAGCTCTAGTAGTGAAACAAACAAACAGAGCTATGTATGCTTTAAAGGATTTGGAACCTCTACCTTTAATGGTTTTAATTTGAAAAGGACCAGCATAATCTACTCCACAGCGCATAAAGGCAGGAGCAGGAGAAATGCGAGAAGATGGCAAATCGCTCATCATTTGATTAGTGATGGAAGCTTTTACTTTGCAACATTTTACACATTTTCTTATTAAGTGTCTGATGACATCTCTAGCACCTATTATCCAATATTGTTCTTGAATACAAGATTGCACAAGTTGTGTACCAGCATGCAAGAGAATTTCATGATAATGTCTAATAATGAGATCTGTTAGAATATGCCTTTTTGGCAGTAGGATGGGATGTTTGTGGCCATATGGGAGATTTGCATGTCGCAAACGACCGCCCACCCTGAGAATGTTTGAATGATCTAAAAATGGATTAAGAGATAAAATTTTGCTTCTGCAAGATAGTGGTTGATTTCTTTTTAAAGCATTGATCTCATTATTAAATTCAATAGTTTGCACTAATTTAATTAATACATATATAGCATTGTTTAGTTCATTAGTTTTTTAAAACCCATTTGTTTTATCCTTTGAATTTTTACAATTATTGACAAATCTTAAACAATATGATATTACACGTTTAAGTTTAGAAAGAGATGAGAATTTATGAAGTAAATCATTACCATCAGGCAAGTGATTTGGTACAATAACTGATTGTAATGTACAGTACTTTTCTTCTGGCACAGCATCATTCAATGTAGGAACAGAAGAGTCTGTCTGAAAAGGAAATGTTTCGTGTAAAAATTTGGGACCACACAACCATATAGAAGTGAGTAAAGTTGAAGATGATACACCACGGGTTGCAAGATCTTCAGGATTTGCGCTTCCACTGATATGATGCCACTGAGTAGCAGAAGACAATGTCTGGATTTTCGCCGCTCTGTTGGCTACGAACGTCTTCCATCGGCTGGCATGGGATCCTATCCAAGAAAGAACTATGGTGAAATCCGTATAAAATTGGGCTTGTGATATAGGGTAATTCAGAGCTTTACAAGTAAAGTCCATCAGTTTAACTAACAAAAGAGCTCCGCATAATTCTAGTCGAGGAAGTGAGACAGTTTTCAGTGGGGCAACTCTTGTCTTGGCTATTATTAGTTGAACGTTGATTTTTCCTGTATCTGATACAGAGCGACAGTAAATTGTAGCTGCATAAGCCCTTTCAGAAGCATCACTGAAGCCAAATAGATGAAACAGGTTGTCTGAATCGACTAACAAGAATCGTGGAATTTTGATGTCTTTGACAAATTGTACATCATTAGCAAGTTGTTCCCATTCAAGTTTAATGTCTGTAGGAACCCTTTCGTCCCACTTCAATTGTTGCTTCCACAGTCTTTGCATGATTGTTTTATACTGAATTGTGATGGGTGACAACCATCCAAGTGGATCGAATGTCTTAGCAATTGTAGAAAGTAATGTCCTTTTGGTTAAGGTGCCTTCAAAAGATAAAGGAGTGATTTTGAAGTAGAATACATCTGAAGCTGGATGCCACAGGATACCTAAGGTTTTTACTGTATCATCATTGTCAAAATTCAAAGAAGTATTAGATAAACGCATATCTGAATCGATTGAATTTAAGAGTTCGCTGCAATTAGAAGCCCATTTTCTCAATACAAGTCCGGCACTGGACACCATTTGAGTCAACTGGTTTTGTAGTTCCAGAGCTTCAGAGAGTGAATTGGCTCCGGACATCAAATCATCAACGTAGAAGTCCTTAAGAGTTGCTTTAGAAGCAAGAGGAAAATTATTTGATTCGTTTAATGCCAACTGCTGTAAGCATTTTATTGCAAGGTACGGAGCTGATGCAGTGCCATAAGCAATCCTTGTCAACTTTAAGTCTTGTATTGGCTCAAAAGGTGAATTACACCACACGATTCTCTGGAAATCTGAATCGTGTAGAGTTATTCGTCTATACATTTTTTCTATGTCCGCAGTTATGGCTATTTTGTGCATTCTGAAGCGTAGGAGTAATGTTGTTAAGTCAGTCTGTAGCTGTGGACCAACCATTAGTTTATCGTTAAGAGAAATACCACTTGAGGACTTTGCAGATCCGTCAAATACCACGCGAAATTTGTCACCGTTTTTATTGGGTACTGGGTGATGCGGGAGATAAAAACTGGAACTGGCTGGAACGTCAATCTCGTTTTCTGGGATTAATTCCATGTGACCAAGTTTCAAGTAGTCATCCATGAAATTATGGTATTGATCAGAAAGAGATTGGTTTTTACTGAACCAGCGTTCGATTTGCTGTAGACGATGCACGGCAATGTCTCTAGATGAACCAAGTTCATCACTAGAATCTCGGAATGGAAATTTAACTGCGAATCTACCTGTTGAGTCACGAGTATAATTTCTTTTAAAATGATTTTCGCAAGCAATTTCTTCATTCGTAAAGGGTTTTGTTTCAGAGAGTTCCTCTAATTGCCAAAATTTGTCAAGTTGAAACTCTACTGCGTTGTAACTTGCATGATTTGATGATTCTTTGGCAAGAAAGTTTTGTTTTTCCAAGAAAAACCCAACCGAAAATGGTTTCCATTGCAGTTAAAGAATGTCCTGGAACATTTAAATGCCTGTTGAGCATTATTTCTCCAAACACGTCTGCACCTAGCAGAATGTCTATTGAGCTTGGCTGAAGACAGTTGATATCCGCTAATTGTAAATTTTTGAATGTATTCAAAGCAGACGCATCGACTTGAAATTGAGGAAGGTCACAGGTGATTTTGGGTAAAATTAATGCATCTACAGTGATACTTGTATTTTTGTAAAACAGTGATGTTATTTCTAACGAAACTAAGCCTGAAACCCTTCCCACGTTTCGCGAACTTAAACCGTCTACATTTATGTTTGCGCTAGTGCGCTTAAGTTGTAATAAATTTACACAACTCTCTCTAACAAATGAGCCTTGACTGGCTGAATCAATGAGTATTCTGCATTTTTGAAAAGCGCCATTAATGTCTTTAACATAAACGATTGCGGTAGGCAATAAAACAGCCTGAGCGGCAGGTACGGTTGCATTATTGCTACTTATCGTGGAATCTTCCGTGTGTATATCTGATACAGTGTTGGCAATAAAAGTTTTGTTATTATTTGGATATTTTGAGCATAATATTGAATTATGTAATTTGGAACAAAATTTACAAACACCTGCACGGCATTTAGAAATGTGATGCGTTTTATTTTCTTTAAGACAGTTAAAACATAATTTGTATTTTTTAACAACATCCCATTTTTCTTTAATCGGAAGTTCTAAGAAACTATCGCATACAAATAATCCAAAATGTGAACCGCTATTGCAATGTACGCAAACATTCGAGACTATTTGTGAAGAGTAGGGAAATTTCTTATTTGTTTTGGTCATTTTACTTCCCCCCGCTTCAAAGGGAACATATGTTTTTTCTTTCTGGCACTTGGCTAAAGAAGCGATTGTAGTCGCCCTGCCTAAGACGAAAGATTTAAACTGGGCGAAGGAGGGATTTTTTTTGTTTGTTTGTTCGAGAGTCCAAACGCGTAGTGTTTCAGGGTCGAGTTTCCCCCTTAGCAAGAAAATTATAAGGATGTCCCAATGCTCCACGGGTTGCTTTAGGATTTGTAGTGTGTCAATGCATTGTTGGGTAGTGTCTATTATTTTTCGCAATCCCGACGAAGATTCTTTAATTTAATACAGGCTGCGAAACTAATTTATTTAATGCTGCATTTATAATTTCTGCTTCATTCTCATAGCGTTCGGTTAATGCATTCCACGCCTTTTGATAATTATAGTTTGTTATCTGAATAGATTGTAATAAAGTGGCTGCTTCGCCTTTTACAGAAAGTTTAAGATATTGCAGTTTTTGACTATCGCTTAAAGTATTATTATTTCCTACACTCGCAAGAAATAAATCGCGAAATGAGGTCCATTCCATATAGTTTGAAGTGAATACTGGCAATTCTATGCAAGGAAGTTTTAAATTGTTTACATTAGTGTTAGCAATATTCTGGCATGCATTAGTATTATTATCATTCCTAACAAGTTTTTTCATTTCCTCTTTTAAAATAATTTTTAGAGTATCTAATTTAGAAAATAAATCATGCATTTCTATTTCATAACCGTTAAAATCTTCATCTGTACAAGTACTTAGAAGATTATCATTTAAATTATTTACTTCAGTATCTATTAAATTAACATCTTTTTCAGAAACTTCAATAATGGATTCAGAATTTGCTTGATTTTGTAAATCATCAATTTTGGAAACTAAACGAGTTAGCTTACCTTTTACGATTTTCTTTTGCTTAAGAATGGCGTCCATGTTGTTTTGTGACCTTCCCAATATCGAAGTTCAATGCTTGCGATGATTATTGAACGAATTTGTTTTGATGCTTGATTATTTCGACAAATGTCGCAGACCGTTACACTTCATCAATAAAATGTTTTGACTTGAATGCTGGTGCTCGTCGGACCACTATGAATGCGATGGAAAAGTAATCGGTCTGTACTGTTTGAAGAAATCTTTATTTATGTTTTTTTTACACAGTTACACAAAATACATCTGGCGGCTCTCGCGCGCCCTCTTACGGAGAAAAATAAGAAGGCTTAAAAAAGGTTACAACAGCTTCTATCTACTAAAACAATAATTTCCTCAAAGTAGTTTCAGATTGGGAGAGAGATATTTAGAACTCTGTAATGTTATCGAGTCTTTGGTTTATATTCCAATTCCAGACTATATCATGCCAAAGATTATGCCAGATTGCACGAGCCATTCAAAAACCGAATTTGTAAAAATAGGTACTAAGAACAAGAATTTTTTTAAAATTTAAATCAATTTTTCGATTTAAGTGTTACAAAATGAATCTTTTTTTTCTATACTGCAATCCTAATTTAGTTTCTTACACTAAATACACTCTACATTTGGGTCAACATGCATTAGTGAGAGAGAGAGAGAGAGACCAAAGTTTTTCTTCCATGAAAATCAACAGGAGGAAATATAGATGCAAGTTGGCTAACATTAATTTGCAGGCTGTGATAAGAATTTCAACACACACACACAAGCAATCTCCCTCTTGATTTTAAAAAATATTAGAGTGTGATATATATATATTTATATATATATAGGGTACATTTGTCTCATTAAACTGATTCTAAAATTAAATGTGCTCGCGCGCGCGTAATTATAGATATGAAATTTGCACAGTTAATAAATTGAGTAAAGCTGCCACTCTTTTATATTCAGCTTATATTTATTGATTTTTATGATATAATTTATACTTTTTATGAGATGCAAAGTTAACTAATAAATGTAATCATTTTAAAAAGGTGCAGCCCTCCAGTATCCTCTGCTTCCCCAATGTGGTTCTGGAGCCAAAATAATTGTTCGCTTCTACCTTAATTCCATTATATACAGAGTTCCATCAAATGTTCCTAATGGATCGGAAAAATTGATACCTTGTTTAATTTTTAACATTTCGGTGAATCAGTTTTGAAGTGAAACTTTTAAACAAAATTCTCTTTAAGATGAAGTTTTTTTTTTTTTTTTTTTTAAATCTGCCACTAGAGAAACACGAACTGGTTAAATTATTTCATTCCCATTGTTGCATCATCACATTCCATTCGAAATTTTCCTGATTCTTGATCAGTTTATAGCTACTTGGCCACCAAAGTGGACTTATGTCTTCAAAATACACTCACCATTCACACTAAAATACTACTTACAAGCCAAAATAATTAATTATTTTCTTATGTTTCTTTTTTAAGCTGTGTAATTTAAAATATTTTATCCAATATGGCGCTGCGCTTGTTTCGGTTTTCTTGCCAAAGCAGCTTGAGATGACGTGGAGAATTTGTATACATGTGTAATTCTGTGACAGTGCAATTTTAGATTGGAACTATTGCATTGTCTAAACTCATTAGTTAACAATGTTTGAAATCACAGATTACCAGAGTAAGTTTTCAATATCATTTAAAGATATTTAAAAGTACACTTTAATTTTCAATTGATTTTGATTCTGCATTTTGTTTTATTTATTTAAACAGAAAATTATGTGTATATATCGGGCTGGATATCATTCTATTATTCCCATATTTTTGTTCGTAATATATTTTCCGAGAATGATTCATACAATAAAATAAGGGACGTTCAAAATTATACACTGTGTTATCAGCTGTCAAACATTTGTTTCCATCGTCATATAATTTTTATGATTCATAATTTATGAAAGCCATATTTCACATTTCTAAGCTTTGTAAAATATTCCATCTAGAAAAGGAATCATACTGTTTTTGAACAGTTTTAGAAAAGTGTATTTAATATTAGAATGAGATATGCATCAATATAGTGAAATCCTTTTGATCACGTTGCCATTGTTGTTCCATTTTTTTTCACATGAATATAAAGATTAAAATTTGATTGATTTATTCATCGTATATTTTTATTTTTTATGAAATTTTTTTCCCTTAAGTTATTTTTTAATTTATATTTTCTTTGCCACATCAAAAATTTATAGGATCACTATTTCTATGATTATGATGTAGTTTTAATGGACAGATTTGTAGGCTGCATATCTTTGATTAAAATAATTCTATCTTGTCAAAACAAAATGTGATAAATTAATGTAAGTATTCATTCCTATGATGCTACAATATAAAATGTGTTCTGTATAATCTGATATATACATGCACCCATACTTTCATACAGTTTTTTTCTATTTTTAGGTATATTTGCAGTATAGTACTCATTTTTTTTATGAAGAAACTTTAAATGCCCATGTGCAATGCTCTTATTGTTTGAAGTCTAGATATAGTATGCGAGTCGATAATAAAAGCATTGAATGAAATTAAACTTAACATAATTAAAGTTATTTAAAAAGTGTAGAGTGTAGTTTATCCAACAATCTAGATGGAACAGAAAATGATTGATTATTTATAAATCTTAGTAACAGTGAAGGTGAAACAGAATTTGATGATGTGCAGAAAGATATAAAGAAAGAAGAAAATGACAAACTTTTCATATTATCCTATACTGAAAGTTAATAAAATATATAATTTCTTTTAAATGAACAGTATTTAGATTCATATATAGAAATGTACTCATCTTTCCTTCATTTTCAAAGCTATATATCATTTTTATATCTGGCATATAATGTGCACCCATAAATTTCGATCTTATTTTTTATGTTAAAGGTGCGATTTATATACTGGATTATACAATAATAGTTTGTGCAAACATAACATTGTAATGTTTATACTATCCATTTTAATATATATATTGCATCAGTGGCTTATTAAAAAATATTAGGGACCTTTGCAAAGTTAGGTTTAGGGCAATAGCATAACGGAGAACATTTGGGTCCCCCTGCAAAGTCAGGCTTTAGGCCCCCAAGTTGGATTTTACAAAGGATAGGCACTCAGGCCTTGGGCCCCCCGCAATGAAGGGGTGTACGTTACGCCACGGGCTTAGGGCCCCAAGTCCTGGACTGATTCTAGGCTGTCGACTGCCCATGTGCAAAGATGTAATGTGCTTCTCCTCTGGAGAATTGTTCATATTTCGACTAATACTTAACGTTGAGGTTATTAACTCATTTTCATGTATAGAAGTAAAAAGTAAGACATCAATAAAAATGCAAAAAAAAACACCAAAATCACTTTCCTCTATTTTGTTTTTCTAAATTGTAAGACTGTTATAAAATTGAAAGCTTTTAATCCTCTAAATGCATATGGAATTTAAACATTCCTATGTCATGGCCATTATTAACCATATTAGATATTTTCATCAAGCAACTTTCGCAAAAATAATTTTTGAGACGCTTTTGTTAAGCATCGGCCCACAATTGCTGATAAGCACAAAAAAAATTTTCTACTGAGGGATTGCTGGCTCTGCAACAAATTTTGCTATCAAATAAAGGATATGTGTAAAGAATAAATGGACGTAACAATTAACGGACAATGGCCCAACACACTGTGCACTAACATTCTATTTTTTTCTTAAACTATGTTTGGCTGTCAGGAAATTGGGATTTATTTTGATTTTTCAGTAACTATTTAAAATTTAGCATATTTATTCGAGGACTTTGAAGTTTATTTTGAGAAATTCATATAAAAAAAATTTGCTTGATATAACTTTATGCAGCATGTGGCCTCCCGTTTTGGCCACCCACGGTGCGCGCTAGCGGGTGAGTGTGGTGCAGTGCATGCGCTGCTCGCCTACTAGGATCAGCCCTGCTTAAGTTGGATCTTAAAAAGGATATATCTACTTGGTGTCAGTTGGATTTTGCCCCTTTCTGCATCACAGTTGTGTACATTACTCTACTGTGATGCATAATTGTTGATCCTCTGGAGACTGACAAATTCAGACAATATCCATGCAATCATCGATTCTTAAAAAGATGAGCACAAGAAGGGGATCCATATAAATATCTTTCCTAGAGAGATCCATTTTTTCTCAAAATGCACTCAGCAGAAGCCTGGTAAACCTGACCCTTAGCATAGGTGGTAAAAATCTTCTTGTTCTCTGAGAACGAGATGCACTTGATGTGATTACTGGCAAGATGTGAGAGTGTCTCTGGGAGCCTCTGTCATACTTGAATACAAAGATGTGTTTATGCACACACAGTTATATTTTTGAAATTTTATACACATGTAGTTTGTATTTAACTCAAGATTAAAGTTAGATTATTTTATATAATCTTTTTTATTTGTTTAAAAATAAAATATCATGAGACATAAGTATTTTTAAAGATTTTTAGCTTTGACCTTATTTCCTTGTAGCAATTTGAAACATCATAATTTAATTGATAAATGTATTTCTTTCGAAGTCGTAAAATATGTTTATTTTAAATCTTCTAACTTTCTTCAGCTTCATTTCATTTCCAAGGACATTTTTGGCTCATGTCAGTTCATGTGTATCATTTAATTGTTGAATTGACGAATCGGCCACTTATCCCGCCAAGTGTTTTCTCACCAAATCGATAAAAACACCAATTCTGGTAACCCTTTTCATTTTTGTAGCAGTGAGGGAGAAATCCTATTATGTTGTGGTAGGATTCCTACTCCAAAACACAACACGCAAAAACATGCCAAATTAGCGATTTTTCAAAATTTGGTGGACCAGTGGCCGATTCGACAATTTCACCCATTTAATTTTATTAATTTGTACTAAATAGTTAAAATATTTGCTTTTTATCAGTGGTGAAATGTAAAATTGTATATATGTATAGAATATATTTTTGTTGTAAAGGCAGCTAAAATTGGTGGAGGTTTTTTTAAGAGTTCCCTGTTAAATTTTTCACTGTTTTTGAAATTTTCAGTAAAATGAAAAATTTCTTGAAAATTTTCTAAGGAATTTCATTTAATTTATTAAATGTACTACAATAAGACCCCTCTTAAGGCTGTTTCAGTTTAATGCTTTTTTATTTGAATTGTGGGATTCCTGGAATTCAAATAAGAGCTTTAAACTGAAACAGTGTTAAGCGGGGTCCTACTGTACTTTGATAGGTTAAAGTGTGGAATATAGGATGAAAGAATTATATCATTTTTTTGAAAACAAATAAAAACTATTGGTTAAAATTATCCTTTCAAGAAAAAAAATGAAACTTTAAGATAACTGAGAAGAATGCAACACTGTTTGTTCACATTACTGGTTTTATACATTCTTTGTGATATAAACTTGGAAAGTTTAGAATAAAATTGAATCTTACATAAAGTAATTTAGCTTTAATTGTACTTAAAATTTTTATCCTGCATGACACTTCTCTCTGAGAAATTAATCCCGAAATAAGTGAAATGGTTTTAAATAAGTTTTTAGTTTTCATTATTTTCTTTAATCTTATTTTTTATAATTGATAATTTACTTTTATGTGATTGTATTTTACAGAAATAGGAATAGGACTTACAGGATTTGGATTGTTTTTCCTATTTCTTGGTGTTGTTTTTCTTTTCGATAAGGGATTATTAGCTCTTGGAAATGCAAGTATTTTATTAATTTTTTATTCTGCAGTTCTTCTGTAATAAATACTATATTAATCATTACTTTTTTCTGCTGAATGATTTTATTTGAAGTTGTTATTAAGTCATTAATCATTGCATTTATTTAAAATATTGATATTGATACGTGTATGTGTCGGTATTGTTAAATCTGGTAGATATTAGAATTTGTTATTAATTGTATGGTTTTGAGAGAAAAAATTTAATGTGTTTTTAAATATTATGAATTATTGTATAATATATTCTTGCTGAATAATCAATGTATTTTAACGTTTTTAATTAAATTATAGATATTTAATTGAACATAAGGTTTAAATATTTAGCTTCTTAATGCAATATCTATGAAATTTCATAATTTATATTAGTAATTTGAATCTTCAATTATCCCATGGTTATTTTTGAGTCTTTAAATGTGTGTATGGTTTTCCAATTTACAATGTTCCATTATTGTTTTCGTTGTTGTGTCCTTCCCAAAGGGAAGAAATGAAAGTTGCCAGAGCCTGAGACAGGTTGGACTTCTACACGATAGATGGCAACATCACTTATCTCCACCGCCACAATTTAGGCATGGAACTGTTGGAGAGGGAAATTTTCTTCTGCACCTGTGGTTTCTGCTGCGATCACCTACAAGACTTTTGGACCCACTGATTTAATGAGCATGTACTCCATGTGTACTCGGAGGATATTTGGTGGCATCGAACCTAGGCCTTCTGGTCTGGATTCTGATGCTCTAACCATTAGGCTACCCACAGCCCCACAATGTTTCATTTTTTTGTGAATATGTTCCATCAGAGTTGCAAGTCCTCACGTGAGGTTTGTGGAAGGGAAAGAGAAGTGTGAGGCCCCTGACAAAACCCCTGGGTGTTATCCCTCAAAATTTTGATGAGATAGAGCCAAATTGCTCTGTCGCCTGCATGGCGCTCAAAGCTATGGCTAATAACAGGTGTAGATGTAGCCCTTTGCCGTGATGAACTTCGTGGGCCTTGATCTGATGTTACTGTAACAGGTGACGTAAGTAACACAACAACAGTATATTTTCTGTCGTATTTTTTATTATCTAGAGCAGTGGTCTCCAAGCTTTTTTTTTATTGCCTATCCTAAAATTAAAACAATAAGAATTATTCCCATATTATATGTATCATGAGCCTACTTCTTTAATGTACCCTGGAGATTTGTTCAGATAAAAAAGATCTCAGAAGAAAAAAATTAGGATGTCCATTGTTAAAGTGTTACTTTTTGTTGTGTAACTATCAGAGCCTGCTTTTCCACTGGGCGCTTGGGGCCAGGGCCCGGATAAGCTGGACCTTATTAGAAAATCTGGTTATAAATTTCAATATGCCAGTGCCAAGGGGGCCTGTAGATCTTCTGCACTCAGAGCCTGAAATGAGCTTAAATTGGCACTGATAACTATGGCTCAAGATTGCAGGTTTGTTATTTACATAGTTGATTATATGACTTAAGTAAAATGATAAAACTTTAAGAAATTGAGAGTTAAAAACTGGTATGTGTGTGTGAAAGGTTCTGATTTAAAAAAATAATAAATTTATATGATTTATAGATGTGTGCAGAAAATAAAATTTAATGTGTGCCTATTCATCTAGCTGAATATATATTAAGTACAGTAAGTTACATACAGCACTAAATTCATGTTAGTTGTTTTATTTCTTGTTGATATCTTCGTAGTTTTAAGTTCATGTTGCATAGTTTTTTTCAATATCAAAGTTACCTAAATATTTTCATATTAAAAAAAAACTGTAGTCAATGGCATAATGTTTTAAAAAAGATCTAGCAAAATTATATTTTTTAAAGAACTTATTGTTAATAGAAATAAAATTTCCCAAGATAAGCAATGAAACAAATTTAATTAAATCAAAGAAAAAGTGTCAAAATATATACCTTAATTTATTTTTCAACAAAAATATTTTTGATGATTTCACTCATTAACAATTATGCGTTATCATTTTTATCTTCATAGCTTCTTGTAAATGTCTCATGCTAGGGGAACTTATAAATATTTAACAGGATTTTTTTACTAGGGAAGAACATTGAAAGTCATAATTAATGTAAAACAGAATGCTTGTTTTCTGATAAATTATGTTAACTTTTGAAACATTAGGTTAAAATTTATTTTCATTTATTTGGGTTTTTTTTTATTTAAAAAAACATATTAAACATATGAAAGAAACTAAAATGTACTGTATTTTAAACAAAATTTTTAATTGTCTATGATGCTACTTCTTTGGTATATTTCTGAACCTTCTCTGTCATAAAAGAATAACATGTATTTAATAGTTGCTTTTAAGTGCATGAAACTATTTAAATAAATTCCATAGAAAATAATCTAAAATTAATTGAAAAATTAAATTTAAGTGGTTTTTTAAAAATTTCTTATGGGGTGGCATTGAAAACAACTTTTAACATTGTAAATAATTCAGTTAAAAACATTTAGTTACCTAATTTTGAAAGAATTATTTTATATAATATATAAACAAGTAAAATTAGTTATATAATTATGAAAATATTTTATTTCTTTGCAGATACTTTTTCTATCTGGTTTAGCATTTGTTATTGGTTTAGAAAGAACTTTCAGATTCTTTTTTCAAAGACATAAACTAAAAGGTTCTGTAGCATTTTTTGGAGGAATTCTCATTGTACTTTTTGGATGGCCACTTGTTGGAATGTTAATTGAAATTTACGGTTTCATAGTGCTTTTCAGGTTTGTTTTATTTTTAATTATTTTTTAAATGCATATCAATGTTTCTATACTCAGTTTCACCTTAAGTTGGCAGCATTAGGAAGGGTAGGAAATGTAACAATCCGTTTGCTTTTAATCACATCTTAAAAGCATTTATTCCTTAATACCTGTGAACGAATACAGTTGAAAAACAACAATTTGAGGAAACTTCACTTGGCTAAAAACTGGTTTTCAAGATTACATCCTTGGCAGAGTTACCTAAGCATTCCCGCCAAATCAACGCCATTCCCTTTGCGTCTTTGCTATCGTTCATACATACTATTTTGATATCTCGTGCTACTATCTTTGTTCTTGTTTTTTTTTTTTTAACATTTTAAACATGTCTGAGTTAGAAATGTCACCAACCTTGCTGTATACACCATCGAAGCGAGGAAAATCTATTCAAAGCGGAGCTCGGAAAAACATATTGAATGTTTATTCTCCACTTCGAGAAGAAAACCCGCAAGAGTCCATCAGAAAAATCGTGAAAAAGGTTTCTGAACTGATTGGCGTTTTGAAAAGAACTGTTTTCCGTATGAAGAAAGAAAAGAAGGCATTAAGTGCTGTAAGTTCTCCTGGTAAAAAACGACCCGGTTCCGTAGGCAAGCGTAATAAGCTGGTGAAATATGACAACTTCACATTGCGTGCATTCGGCGAAAAATTCATGGCTTTTTTCGAAAAAATCCAAAACTTTGTAATTTTGGTTTTTTATAGCAGAGCTGCTGCCTGTTAACCAAATATTATTACAACCAATGCCAAAGGAATGGTTACAGTAGTGCAAAATTCAACAACACTCGAACCTTGAGCGATGGCATGTTTTAAAATGATGAATCAAGGTATACTATCTGTCAACCCTATGGTATTGATTTCAAACGGTACCGCAAGTTTTCGATAGCATTGAGATCAGGACTGTTTCCTAGCCAGGAAAACAACTCAATGATCTTAGAATGATACTAGTCTTTCGATTATTTTACTGTTTGGCAAGGAGCAGAATCTTACGGAAAAATAAAAGAAGCATTGTTGATAAATAGATCCCTGATGGAAGGTAGAAGTTTGGGTTCTAGAATGGTGTCAATGTATTTTCTGAAATTCAGTGTCCCATCGATGATGTGAAGAGGACCAATACCATCTGCTGATATGCAGATGGTATTGGTCATAAAATTATGTGGATACTTCATAGTTGCCTGGATGCAGTCAGGATGTAGCATTTCTCCTATTCTAGGGCTTACATATTTTTGGCCATTACTACCCAATAGCAATTTCTTAGTTTTGTCCCTCCATATAACTAGTGAACACTAATCATTTGTCTGATTAATGTGTTCCTTTGACAACTGTAATTTTTTTTAATGCTTCTGTAAATTGAGATGAGGTTGATTTCGTGGAATTCTACCTTTTAGTCGAAAATCTGAAAATCTTCTCCTGATAGTTTTTGAACTGACAAAAACACTTTCGAGGTCATTCAAATAACTTCTGAGGCCATTGATGACATTTTTCTACATTGGAGGCATGGTATTTTTATTCTTCTGTCATTAACAGATGGGGTGCACCTTTTTCGGCCTTTTCCTGCTTTATTTTTTATTAAATTTGTCTCCTGACATCTTAAACAAAACTTTCAGTCTCAAAATGTAGTCACTGAACCACCCACCTGGCTTGCAATTTTAACGTAGGAAGGACCACTTTCTCATAAAAAATATCTTACTAGGTGTCCAATCTGCTCTTTTATTTGATGTCATTGCTTCTTGTCTAAATATCATTGTTGTCCTGGCTAGGAAACAGTCCTTATCTCAATGTTATTGAAAAAAAAATTTTTATTCTACGCCCGTCTTCGGCATCTCTGCCATTAGTCGATGAGCAGCCCAATAAAATGATGGCGAAGCATAAAAAGAATTAATATTTGTCTCCGTAGAGTTGTCTACAAAAAACTTTAAAACAATAGGGCAGTGTCTGAGGTGGTCACTATCCATTTCACCCTGGTTGTGTTATCGAAAACTTGTGGTACCATTTGAAGACTCTTGCCCAAATGAGGTACCCATGAAATAAAATAAAAACTTATTGAGGATATAATTGCTTCCTGGCATCATGTAATAACGAAGGAAGAGCTTAAACTATTTTCAGCTCAATAAAACATCAATGGGAAGCTGTAATAAAAAATAAAGGTAACCCCATTAACCACTGATAACTCACTGCTGTCATCAGTATATCTAATGTATATCAATAGTTATTGCAGCATAACTTATTTGCATTGTAAACATTAACATTTTGTTTTTTGTATTGAATTTAGAATCAAATTTTCTTTAAAATGATATAAAAGACTTTGCATTTTGTGCAATATAACACTTTCTATAAGCATACAAACTTGAAAAACATAATTAAAAAAGTGTCCACAATTTTGGCCACCACTGTATATATGTAAAGCATAGAAGATTTGAATTTACATAATAAATATGTTAGAAATAATATTCCTTATTTATTGCTACTTGTTGATAAACAATTGCATTGACTTATAGTGAATCAAAATCAGCGTCCTAATAGGGAAAAATCTTATCACATCTGTATACTTGAATATAAGGAAAAGTTTCATTTGGTAATGATGTTTGAGCAGATGAATACAAGCAGATTTTTATTGTTAATTATTCAAAGAATAAAAATTAAGATTTAAAAAAATTAGTTTGTATTTTACAAGATGCTGTTAGATGTCTTAGTGTGTAGTATAGTCATATTGATTGCAGTCAGAGAATGGGATCAATTTGAATTTTAAAAAATGTAATTAAAGAAGATCAGTTACAGGCCACTCTTGAGTTTTCACCTCTGAGAAAAATTGCTCTCTAGTTCTTTCAGTCTGAAGGAGGAAAAACATTATAGTTCTTAAGCTTATTTTAGATCATTGTGCCACAACGTTAAGGGTGATATTTATTACTGTAGTACATGTACATATATACAAACAAGAACTGTGCTAGAACCTTTGTGTATATTTTTCTAATCAATAACTCAAAATTAACTGTTCATCCTGGGACAGAGGCCTTGTTGTTGGTACCGAACACAGCATTGGACCTTTGTACTTTTCACATATAAGTCCCAGTTTATTTTGAAGTATGATTCAAATGTACTGATTCAAAAATAATAAGACCTCAGATTCTATGCATCTAACATTGCTGAAAGCTATAATTGTAACAGATGGAATCATGGTTTGCACTAGAATCTCTTTAAGTGTTCATAAAGACCTTCATATTTCATGGAGGACTTCTTAATGCTTGAAACACTAGATGAGATCATCGCTCCATATGTTATTTCTTATGCTAGTGCTATTGTTGATAAATTCTTATTGTTTAGTAATATCTGATTAAACAAGCTAAGCTTTTTGATGTATATCTTGAGAATCAAAGTTGTGTGTTATAATGGAATGCCCAATATAATCTCTTGACTTTAAACTAATAGAGCAATGGTTCCCAAGAAATATACAAAGTCATCGAGAATGTATGATCATGCATCACTCGGTTGTGAGATTCTATCATGGGTCTTTATATCTGGTTTCACTATTGTCTGGGGATGTGGTATGATAGCACGTCCAGTATCACTGAGAGAATTTTATGGACTGTATGGAGTTTGTATTAAAAAAGTAGTGTCTTATAACAAGTGATTAGTTGGTTCGTAAATGCTATATATATATATGTTACCAGCAAAATATGAAATCTGGCATTCTATACCTAATGAGAAAACAGCAAAGTAGGAAATACATCTCCTATTCATTTTGAATATTGTGTGGCAAGGCATGAGACTTTTAACGCATACCTCAGGCTCTGAATTTGTCAGTTACTCTTTGCGATTTGTACGAGAGTGTCAGAATATGCAATTTTACTTAAACTTGTTCAATAAAAAATTGGTTTTTTCCTGTGCTGCAAGAAAATAGAAGAGCAGGCTGTAGTATTGGAGAAGGAGTCATGGTCTATAGACATGAAAGAACTGTTTGGCCATGAGCTGCCCAAAATTTGAGTTAATGGTGCACAAAAATAATAACAGTAAAAATTTTAAAAACCAGTTTTTTCTTAAACTGACACTACTTACTAGAAGTTAATAATTGATGTACAAAAAAGCCAAAATGACTACTAAGAAGGAACCCAGAGACTATTAGTGGCCAAATAGATATGATGTGATGTCTGTGGAAGATAAAAGTATACTCATTTAACCCCTTAAAGATGGTGAGTACTATACAGCAGTGATCCCCAACCCTTGGTCCATGTATCAAATGTATCGAGACACTCAAGGAGTATTAAATTATTTCTATTTTATTTACTAAGGTGTATTTCTCTCATGTTTGTGTGACTTTCCACTTTATATTTCACATAAAATTACTTTATATTCATTTTTGGTGCAAATGAATTTTATTCTAAAGCTTGTTTAAAAATAATTAAATTACTGTACGTAATATTGTATAGCAAAACAATTTAAAACATAAACAATCAACGTCCCACCTGCAGCAGATCGGGGTAAAATTATCAAATGGTGAACAGTCTGCTGGAATAAAAAGTTTAGGAAGCACTGCTATACAGTATTATGTCACAGATTTTTAATTATTTTACGTACTACATGAAGCTCATTTGGCTACCGGGCACGGAAGAACGGATATATTGGCACTTGTTATGAGTGGAAAATAGGATGGTTTCTAATTATTTGAACTCCCGAAGGAATTTTAAAACAAGTATATGTGAAATCAAAATTATATATATTTTTGTGGCATATGAACTTGCTTAGAATTAAAGATATTCCTGACCACAAAATTCCTCTCCAATCAGTTGTAATTGGGCTAAGAATTCGTCAAATGTATGTGTAAAACAAAGTATCAAAATAAGAATTGTTTTTGCATGAAAAATACTATGAAGTGTAATTGAAAATGTTGTTTAAGCCTACCATATTGCAACAAGTAGGTTAATTTTAATTTCTTATTTTTTATATGAAAATTTTGTTTTTTTTTAATAAAAAAGACATAATTTTGTTTGCTACAACTTTCATTTTCCTTTATGTATTTTGAATAATTTTTTAATTGGCACTCTCATTATTTCTTCAGAATAACATTTGTATTTTTTAGGAATGTATGTCATTAATATAATTGCCTTATCATGATCTTTTTTCATACTTTCCTAAATAACTCTGGTCATTCTATAGAATGCCTAGGCATTCTATATAATGGTGGCATTTCATACATATATACTAATGCTGTACATATATATGTCTGTAATGTATATGTTATACTGGCAAAGTATGAAATCCTGCATTCTATAGAATGCCTTAATCTTACCGACAATGTATGAAATGATTCCTATTTTTCACACATTGCCTAGGCATTCTATAGAATGCCTAATGAGAAACCGGCAAAGTATGAAATACATCTCAGATGCGTTCCGAATATTGCAATTTGGCAAGACATAAAATTTTAACACGTATCTCGGGCTCAGAATTTGTTAGTTGTACATTGCTGTTTGTTCGGAAATGTCAAAATACTCAATTTTACTTAAACATGTTCAACAAAAAATTGGTTTTTTCCTGTGCTGCCTGAAAATGGAGGAGCAAGCTATAGTGTTGGTGAAGGTGTCATGGTCTATAGCACGGGTCGGCAACCTATGTCACATGTGGCACGCGGTACAATTCTCAGAGGCACTTTGCATTACTCAACAAATTAGTAAATTTTTTAATTGTTTCAAAAATGCTCTACTGTATGGTTCGTTGAATCATATTGGTAGATTGGTTTGATATGCAGCAGCTAAAAGGTTTCCAACCCATGGTCCACAGACATGAAACAACTATTCGACGGCTAGTTGCCCGAAATTTGAGTTGATGCTGCCAAATAAAAATGTTTTTTTCTTAACTGAAATTACTTACTAAAAGTTGATAACTGATATACAAAATGACTACTAAGAAGGACCCCAGGGACTATTGGTTGCTGAATAGCTATATGTTGTTTGTGGAAAATAAAAGTAAGCTCATTTAACCTGTTAAAGAAGGCGTCAGTACCATAAAACTGTGTTCCCCAACCCCTGGTCAGAGACCTTACAGTGAAAAACGAAGGTTTACAATGGTACAGCGAAAAATAAGTGATTATTTTCCACAATAAAAGTAAAATAGCGATATTTTGCTCTGCCGCGGTAGCCAAGTGGTCAGGGTATGGGACTCGTGGCTGGCGAGTCATGAGTTCGAGCCCAGTATCACTGAAGACCCACCATGTAGGGGAGCGATGCACGTTAAATCTGTCGAGAGCTCAGGAGTACTCCCTTTGGTGTGGTAGTTAGGAGAGTGGATGCCAGCTCAGGTGTCGTCATCGTCACATGACCATGGTTCAAAATTACGAGGTCCGTCGCCAAAAGCCCTCGTTTAGCTGAACAGTGCGACGTTAATATTCACTTACTCACGCGACATTTTGCACCTATTTCGCTTTTACTTCAAGCACGTTTTCCGCATGTGATGATTTTCAATTTTCGTATAGTGTCCGGTTTCATATACTGCATGGCTCGCTTTCGGTTCTCCGTTATCCGAACAACTCCGTATCCTAACGGAGTCTGGTCCCAATTGATTCGAAAAAACGACATTCTACTGCAAATTATAAAATCAAAACAATTTAAAATATAAATAATCAACGTCACACTCTCAGGGGGCCACCGTAAAATTATCAAACGTTGACCGGTCCCGAAGATAAAAATGTTGGGAAGAACTGCTATACAGTATTACAGCACATATTCCCTTTTTCCCCAATGGGGCTACAGATTGGTATTTTTACCATTTTCAGACCTAGTACATTCCCCAGGGGCTGCTATCCCTTTTTAGTGCGGCGCCATGTGGGCGATACCAATTGCCGCCGGTAATTTTGACACCCAGTTTTCTTCCCAGAGGAAGGTACCTGACCCCTGATGATGTGAACTTGTTCTAGGAATTTAATTTGCCATGAGCAAAATTAAATTCCGAATTCTGGGGATGTGATAGAATTCTAAATAGAACTTTCAACCAAATACAAAAATGTTACACTTATGATATTGAAATTGTATATCCACCTTTGTGAGCCTTGCCAGAAATTATTTAAAAAAAGGTATTGTAGTAAAAACTTTGATTTTTTTCCAAATGCCAATATATTGGCACTTGTAATGAGTGGGGTATAGGATGGTTTCTATCGACGCTCAGAACTTCTGAAGGAATTTGAAAACAAGTATATGTGAAATCACAATTTAGCTATAATTTTTTTTTGTCAGAATAACATTTGTACTTCCAGAAATGTAAGTCATTGATATAATATCCTAATCATGACCTTTTTCATACTTTGCCTAAATAGATTTAGGTATTCTATAAAATGCCTAGGCATTCTATACAATGCCTAGGCAAAGTATGTAATAAATCTCATATTTCATACTTTGCCTAAAAATGCCCGGCATTCTATACAATGCCGGCATTTCATACTTTGCCGGTAACATATATACTAATTTTGAATTCTTCGTAAAAGGAGTAAAGGGTTTTTAAAAATTTACCCACGATGAAATAGCAGATTATTTCTTAGGCATTATTGAGGCATTTGCAATCATGCCAAGAAACAAAGATAGTGATTTGGCTTGTGTAAACTTCAGGGTTCTTTCCGAGGATTGATGACCGGTGTGGTGTTGAAATGGAAAAATAACTGCAACATTCAGTCCTGTTTTTTTTTTCTTTCCCCATCATACTAAGGGACATAGCACAAAACAAGTATATTCAAAAGATTCAGTTGGATTAAAGACACAACATCATCTGTTCTTCCCCTTTTCTTCCTCCTACTTTCTTAATCGACTACATTTTTCCGCATCCGACTTCCTCTCTCCCGTATAGTTCAGTGAGCTGTTGTCCAGTCTGATCTGATTGCCAGGTCCTCCTATATATTCCTGACTCGCTGCCAGATTTCTCATATATGCTTGACCTGTTGTCAGATCTTTTTGCTCATTGCTTATTTGTTGCCAGGTGCATGTGCTAGATCCTTACAGTGTGTACAAAAGAATGTACTAGAAAATTCAAATTCATTAAGCAGACTACTTAAAATTTAAGTTTGCATCAAAAGATGTCACTGATGAATCTCGTCCTATATGTGTATCATGTTTGAGATATCATGTAATTCTTGTGTAGTACCATCAATGGTAATAAGGTATTTCAAAATTAAACATTCTGAATATGAACACAAACTGCTTCATTTTTTGAATAACATTTAAAAGCGTGTAATACTCAATCTAAGCAGTAAAAAAATTGTTACACTTAATGATACATTTTTAGAGTTTCTCTTAAAAGGTTCCTTTGTTAATGGCATAAGATAAAAAGCCACACACCATTGGTGAAATACTTGTTCTTCCTGCTGCAATAAAAATGGTGTAATTCATGGGGAAGAAATAGACTAAGAAATTAAAATGTACTTATCAACAAATTCCACTGTGGAGATTTATGGAATTACTGCCGATAATTTTAAAAAAAAGCAATTATTAAAACAAATTAAACAAAAATGCATTCTTTATTAATAAAGCATGCTTGATGTAAAAATTATGTAAAATTTAATAAATAACCCTTTGAAGCAATTCCAGGGTATATTCAATAAATTGGATAAGAATTATACTGTAGCATTGTGTGTTCGACATGGTTAGATTTGCCATTATAATACTAAGTATTCTAATATTTTTGAAAATTGATTTCAAATTGTATTTATATTTATCTTGTTTCAATACTACTAATTTTTTTTAAATATTAGTATTTATTAAATTATTTTGTTTACATACCATAAATATTTTATTTCTTATGTATTATTTATATATATCTCATAAATAATTTGTATACTAAATTAGTAATTTGATTTTTTTTTAGTGGATTTTTACCCATTGTGGTTAACTTTTTAAGGAGAGTTCCAGTCTTAGGTACTATCTTAAATTTTCCAATATTAAATAAGGTAAGTTTTTCCATTATATAGTATAAAGTTGGGTAAAATGAACTGTTTTTAAATTATTAGAATGAATGTAAAGCAAGACATTTCTTCATTGTAACATTTTTTTTTTAACATTTTAAATTTGTTTAAATATGCTATTGCATTTGCTTTGCATGACAATCATAGCTAATAATACTTTTTATACTAACTTTCAGCAATATATTTTATCTCCTTATAGTCAACTTTTCCTTAAAATGGACACAGAAAATATGTACTTGTGATGATTGATATAGCTATTAATATACTTTTTTGTTATATTACTAAATGACAAAACAAAGAACATATAGATTTTAATTCTTCTGTGTATGTTATAATTCATATTTGCTAATGATGGATAAAATATCATGTTCTGAATATTACACTGCCGTTTCTAAAAAATGCAACACCATGAAGGAATCATCAGAATTAAATGAACTTTGCAGCAAATATCTATTATAGGATGTTACGTAAAATAGTAAAGTTTCAAAGCCGCTGCACATGTGGGGCGCGTGCAGCGCCCTCTGAACTGATGCTGAAAGTGTATAAATAGAGAGCTGTAAGCATGATGTTGAAAATAGTTAATGATTATTTGTTATTGGCAAACCTTTAGTGAGACCTAAGTATGCCTCCATAATGAAATAAGGAGAAATTCCAACAACTTACGGAGTTTGAACAGGGCCTTCTAGAAGGAGTATTTTCCTATTGCGCAATAGAAGCTTATTTGCAGCAGAACAGTTCCACAGTGATGCGAGTTTAGAAGTAGTGGACCGACGAGCACCGAACAACTCGAAAAACTGGCAGTGGACGATGGAAGATGACGTCAGCGCGGAACGATCAACACCTGCTTTGCGTAGCGATGAATGACCATACAGCTTCCTCCATGCAGTTGGCAGCACATTGGTCTCTACTGCTACAGTCATACTAATGTCGGCTTTGTCAATTGGTCGACATCTGCTGCACCATGGATTGCGTGCAAGGGGGCCTTTATACAGGATCCCCCTCATGACAAACCATTGATGGCTGCATCTGCAATCTGCAATGGGTTCAGGAGTACAAAGCCTGGCAAACTGGTTGGCACCAAGTTATCTTTTCAGGTGAATCACACGCTTCAATTTGTGGAACCATGATGGCCACATTCGTGTTAGACGCTATGGTGGTGAACGCTGCCTTCCAGAGTGCGTTATCGAATGACATAGTGGCCTAATGCCTGGAGTTATGGTTTGGGGTGCAATTTCACATCATGGACGATCCAATTTGCTACAGATTAAGGGTAATCTCAATAGCAACAGGTACGTCTGTGCTACAGCTGGAAGTCTTTCCCTTCCTTCGAGGCATCCCTGGAGCTATCTTTCAGCAGAATAATGCACACCCACATGTTGCAAAGACTGTTTGAGACTTTTGTTCATCTGAACACATGCAACTTCTTCCTTGGCCTGCTTATTTGTCAGATATGTCACCTATTGAGCACTTGTGGGATTTGGTTGGTCGGCATCTCGCTAGTTATCCTTGTCCTACAGCTTCAAAAGACGAACTTTTGCTGCACGTACAAGGAATATGGAATTCTTTTCCACAAGCAGACATTCAAAATCTGTTTGACTTCATGTCAAGTTGTATTGCAGCTCGTGGTGGCTACACCAAATACTGATTTCGGATGCTTAATATTGTTTTTTTTGCTTTGAAAATTTCATTATTTATTTGTACTAATACAAGTCATTTGTGCATTAAATTTCTTTTAATTCTGATGATTACTTCATGGTGTTGCATTTTTTACAAACAGCTGTTTATAAACTAGTTAAGGTGAAATATTTGCTTTTTACACAGGTTAAAGTTAAAAAAGGCAGGTTAAAAATGAAATGGTAGCAAGCATTGCATTTTTTAATTGACTGTTGATTCTACTTTTTAAAAAAATTCAGTGAACTGTAGTTTGGCTCAAATGAAAAAATTATTTTAAACAAACATACATTTTTATCAAAAAAGAAAATTGACTTGGCAAAAATAGAAATAGAAATGAACTAATGAAAATATGAATACAAATTATAGCAGAAAAGTATTAGCAGCAGTAGTTAATTTCTGGACTGCTGACTCTGAGGCAGTAAATCTAAAATTAAGAAAGAAGGGGGGGGGGTGAGATTTTATGTCATAAAACTTCCACTAAACATTTCGTAAAATACTTTCATAAATAATATATGGCTGGCAGCTTTCATCTGGAAAAGAAATTAAATTAGCATTAACTAAAGAGGAAAAAAATGAAAAACACTTAGGCCTTGGCTTGATTAAACTACTATAAACAATATTGAGGCAAAATGGTACACAAGCCATGTTTTGAAAACTAAACATTAATTTTTGAAAGAATATTTTTTATGACATTGCATTCAAATAGAATTATAATTCTACTGAAAAAAAAAATGTATAAATAACTGTAAAGATAATTAATGCAAAAATACTTCATGCTTGGAACACTTAATTGATTACTTTAAAGCTGCATTTCTTAACTTTTTTTCTCGTATGAAATCCCTGTGAAAACATTTTAGGTCTAGGGAAACCCCAGTGTCTATGTAACAATATTATTTTTTTAAAATATGTTTATTAACAAAATCATTAATAACAAAAACTACTGTAGTTTTAGATGCTTATCCCAAAATAAAAAAAAATTCAATCATAGTGCAATTCTAAATACAATTAAATATAGATAACTGATAAATTTCTTTAATATCACAATTTATAATAAATATGAATGTGAAATCTGTACCTTTTTTTATGGAACATAAATGTTAAATTAGGGATCTGACTGGTTAAACCCCATTGGTCATGCGATGAAAAATCGCATCAGCATTGAAATCTTAAGAAATCTAAAAGGAAATATATAAAATCGCTTCAAAGTACATCTCATTATTCATAGTTTCAGCTAAGAGCTTATTGATAAACAATATTGTCTTTCTGTTTTTGGTATAGATAAATACTTATCAATTATAGGGACTGTAAAAAAAGCACATCAAAGTCTGGTTTATACTGTTTGTAGATATGAATAGGGAGTGCTGTTTTCAAATCTCAATCTGTTAATAGCAATTAATTCGAATTTGATGCCATTTTCTATTAATAGAGATGTAATAAAATCTAACTTTTACAAGTGTTCTTAATTTCTCATATTATTGATAATTAATTCATCCATGGTGACTAGTAAATTACTTGATTGCATTTTGCACTGTTGACTAAAATAGTGTTGATTTCCAATCTATGTGTATGAGAAAAAGTTTAATTGTCGTCTTTAAAGTTTTATGAATATTCGTTAAAAAATATCCCCACCATCAATAATGCTAATTACTTAAAATGTAAACATTTTATGTTTATTTAAATGATTATTCTGTGTTGTACCAAAGAAAAAAAATTCAGACAAGTTTGATCGAAGTATCGATTACATTATGTTTCTATCTTTCAGATAAGCTCGGCGTGACAAAATATTCTGTCATCTTAACTAGCCCAGTAAGCCCAATATTTTATTGACTATCAGCCCCACTTTGTTTATTCAGACAACATTTAGACATTTGCAGTCTAAATATAATTTATATACTAATAAATTATGAGCATTTATGTTCTTATATATGTGTATTAAAGAACTCATTTGGTTTACCAACAAGGGTTAGATGTCTTAGTAATTTTGTAACATAGAAAAAGTTCTGTTGAATGAATTAAAATATATATTTTCCCCCTTAAAATTTATATTTCCCCCTGCATAAGCATTAAAGAAATTTATTAAACATATATTAATTTAATTTCATCAACATTTTAAAACAAGATTTCTCTATGTACAGTTGTTTTATATATATATTTGAATAGTTCTAATGAAGAAACAATAGATTTATAATATTTAGGGTGCTACCCAAAAGTTCCAGTAATTTGAATAATATGTACTCATAATTAATAATTACTCATAGCTAGAAGGACTATTAATTGTCCCTTGGTTGTCATTGGGCCAAGTAGCATGGTTGTGAAGACAAGTACAGATTGTCTGTTGACAATACTGTTTAGAATACTATATAATTTTCATAAAGCAAAGAGTTTGCATTAAAGTTGTTGAGAATTGAACAAAACAGTAATTGAAACATCAAGGTTGGTTAAAATGTTTGGTGGCGGAGCTTCAAGAAAGGACTTTTAAGTAAAAAATTTCTAAAGGCTATGAGTCTTTCGAAGATGACTATTCTGGTTGGCTATCATTCATAAAATCATACATCAAGACAGATGGCAAGCCATCCACGCTATGTAAAGAAGTCATATCAACATGAAAATAATTGCAGTCTAGTTCGTCATGCAGTTTTAACTCCCAAACCAGTTGCCACTTATACTACATGCATCTTACTCACTGAATTTAGCACTATGTAATTAAATTGAAGGGAAATATAATTTGGTAAAGTAGTAGAAATTCAAGAGGGATTGTTGTTGAGATCCTCAGGATGACATTGACTTGACATCTTAACATTGACTTGTCATAACTAGTTGTCCTTCCATTTATGACAGAAATGCTGGCAACAAGTTATTGATGGGAATGGTGAGTCCGTCGAAGACAATTTTCTTATTGGAAAGAATAATTTTAGAAATTCCTGAAATTGTTGGATAGCACCTTGTATATCCATTTTCAAAATAAATTAAAGATTTAAATTATTTCTTTCATTTATTTTATAAATAAGATTTTTTAAAATAATAAATAAATAATTGCCTTTAGGAATTAATGAAGAAAAATCCTAAAAACAATCATATAAATTCCAGGGGAATTCAAAACCATAAATTAACCAAAAAATTCTTTATTTTCTGTTACAATTGATTCATGTTAAAGACATACAAGTTCATGAAAATCTAGTGAAAATTTTCAGTTAGTGCCAATAATAAGATATATTGCTGTAAAAATGTGAACATTAATGCCTAAAATTTATAAAGTTATTATTGATGTGCAAAATACGTACAACCATATAAAGTATTGAATTAGTAATTTTTTTTAAAATTCAGAACATAATATTTTAATTTTTTTATGTAACTAAGTTTGCTTTTTATCTTTAAAAGTGTTTCTCTGGGAAAAGAGTAAAGATTCTTTAATGTTTGGGATGTCATTGTCCTTGATTATTTTCTTAAAGCCAAATATTGGTAAAAATTTAGTTGCTGTCATTCATATCTAGATATGAAGAAATTGTTAATGAAATAAAATTTTGCACATTTATAACATTGCATGTATTTGCTATATTTATATGAAATCTTTAATCATGTAAGACAAGTTGCATGAAATAGAGATTGCAAATGTTTAAATGAGAGCTATCACAGCAACCTGTACAGCTTACTTTTTTTTTTTCCTTCCTCTAATAATTTCTCCCCCTTTATATCATTCATATTAGTAACATAGAGAAAAGTTCAATTTTTTTTTAACATTGGTATGTGCTTCCTAATCATTTTAATGTGTTTGGTTTGTATTTTATTTTTATATATTGATTTATTTATTATTTGATTTATCTATGTACTCTATAATTTGTTCTTTTAATCAATCAAAAAATTTTAAAGATTAATAAAACTTCTTTTGTGGTAAATAAATTTCTCACAAAATTAAAAAATTTTTTTTTTTTCATTTTCCTAAAAATTATAAAGTATGTTTTACTATCTACATTGAAACTGCTGCTGCTCTATTCTCAAAATAAACACGAGTTGTCTCCAAAGTATGAAAAATTATTCCGATAAAGTATTCCAGTTAATCATGATATATTTTATATTATCTTTAGCTGCAATTTATTACTTTATTTAAATGGATAAAATATTTAATTATTAAATCTAACCATGGTTGTTCTTTATCTGAAGGTTGTGTATTTGAAAAAAATATTTTTTCTAAGAATCAAGAGTGTAAGAAATATGAAAATAAGAATATTAGGAATATGTAATACTAGAGTAATATATATATATATATATATTTGCTTGAATATATATGCTGTTTTGTATGTTTTATGACAATGATGTTATTTATAAAGATATATTTTTCATTTTTTTACAGATAATTGATAAAATTGCTGGAGATCCAAATAGATCTATGGTGTAAATATCTATAAGACCTTTTAAAAATTAAAAAAAAAACTTCTTGAGCTTTTCAAAAAGCTAGAAATTATCGAGTCATTCTCATTTTGTGTCATGGAAATAGCAGTTAAAATATTAAGAATGCCTTACTTTGAAAGGATTCTTAATTATGAAAATATCATCCCACATAAAAAATAATAAAAAAAATTTCATTTAACTTCATGTAAGTAAAACATATGATGAAGGGACATGTTTTTGTTTTCATTTTTATAGTAAATTTTAAAGGAATTTTTTTTATAATAATTGTTATATACTGTGTTTGCTGTGCAAATCTGTCAAGCTGAATGCTGAGGAAAGTAACTAAATGGCAGCAAAAACTATTACATTTGTTATTTTTGTTCTTTGAAAAGAAATGTATTTAATGAAATCAAATGTATTTTATTAAAATCATAGTTTTTCAATAAGTTTTTTTTCTTTCTAATCACTCAAAACTGCTATTGTATTCGAATTTTCCTACTTGTAATATTGCTTATATATTGGTAATTAAAAAAAATCAACATTTTTTATTCATTTGTGTTCTGAATATTTTATAAAGATTTTCAGATTAAACAGAATGGAAATATAATTTATATCTTATGTTTCATAAAATTGAAGCTACAGGGAATTAACTTAATAGCAATTATCAAAATATATATTACATTTCTGTAGAATATGACCCAGACTTATGTTTTTTAGTTCCATTTATATGTGATAAGGAAACAGGCAATTAAAATTACGATTTTATTTGCACCTAAATTTATTTTTAATTATTTCCTTCTCTTTAGTATTGCACTGAATTACTTGTAAATATGTTTTTTAGCACAACTGATTTTCAATTTTATTTAATTTATGTATAAAAAAAATTTTCTTTTGTAGTTTTATGTTGTATTTAATTTAAAAACTTGTATAAAAAATATTGCTAAATTCTTTTCACATCTATATTTCTTCCTTATTTAAAAATGTTATCCTAGTAATTCATTGTAATAGAATTCATATATTTTATTCAAAACTTCACAATTGAAATTGTTATTCTTATGAAGCAAAATTTCTATTATGTGTTCTTCTTCAATGTTCTTTAGGAGTATTTAAATTAAATTTGAGATAATTTAATAATAATAAAAACTTACAAAGTGTTAATATTAAATAAATTGAGTGTAATTTAATCTAAATATCTTAAAGTGACACTTTTCATGATACTTCAGTTTTGAGACTTGACTGCAAACACTCATAAAAACGATATTGTCAAATAATTCTTTTCCTGGAAGCATTTTGCTGTGGTAGCCTAGTGGTCAAGGTAATTGATTCGTGGCTGCTGTGTCATGAGTTCGAGTCCAGTACCACTGAAGACCATCTGTGTAGGGGAGCAATGCACGTTAAATCTGTCGAGAGCTCAAATGTCTTTTCGTTGGTGTGGTAATTAGGAGAGGAGGGTGCCAGCTTGAGTGTCGTCCTTGTCACCTAACCATGATTCAAAATACTGAGGTTCATTGCCAAAGCCCTTGTGTACCTGAACAGTGCGACTTTAATATTCACTCATTCTTTCCTGGAAGCATTATTTATTTCAAAATATTTATTTTGTTTTCATTGAAATTATTTAGTTTTGGTGTGTATATAAATGCATACACACAAAGAGAGAATATTCTAAAAAAGATAAGTAGTTATAGATCATTAATTCATTAAAAAATTATGAAAAAGGAGTAACAAGGAATTTGATTTTTGTCTATTGATTTTGATTTTTTTGAATGGGCTAAAGTTTCATCTGTATTAATTCCATTTGATGTTTACTGTTTTTTAAATTGCTACTGAAAATAGCTAGAAATTCATAATTTTTAGAACTGTAGAAATCTCTGGTTAGGTTAGAACTCTATGTGCAAAACTCTGATAAAGATTGGGAATGTTTTTTGCACAAATGTTAAGTGGCTTTCATTAATTAAAACCTGTGATTATATATATATTTTAATTTACAGTTATGAGTTTATGCACTGTGATATACTCTGGTTGTCTAGTACTATATGTGATTTAAATCTATAGTTATTTTAATTAGTATAATTGAATAGTTTGTTTTAATTTATTTATTGTGTCTATTAGTTAAATAAGAGATTGTTTTTGTTCAGATTATATAATTGAAATATATGAACACTTTACCATATTTAACCAAGAATTATAACTGGTATTTTTGTTAAAAGTATAAATTCTATCATTTTGTATTTGAGTTTAATTATGAAAATGTCAATTTTTCTATAACCCTTAATATGGTGAGATGAAATTTAAAAAAATTATTTTAATTGCAGAAACTTTAAAAAATCATGTCATATTACAGAATACAATGCAAAATACAATGTAATTTTGATTTTTTTATAATCAAGGTTAATATTTTCCCCAAGCTGTGTGAAAAAAAAAAATGTTTTGATATTAAATGAACAATTCTAAAAATAGTTCTGTTTTTAGAACAAGAAAGATTCTGATGCAATAGGTACCAATTTCTCTATGAAATTTTTAATGTGTTCGCAAAATTTAAGGATTATTTAAGCTCTAGATATTTGCAGATATTTTGTTGCGTCAATTACATGATTTTTTTCTTTCTGATTAAACTGCCCAGCTGATGGTTTTTGTTTTTTTGCTTGCAACACATTTCAATTCATTTTGAATGGGACTGTAAATTTGTAATTAAGAGAGAAAATCATAATTCACTCATAAAAAACTTTTTTTTTGCATTAGATCATCAAATGAGAAAAGTGTGACTTTTCAAGAATTCTCTTGATTAAAATTATTAATCAACTGTAGTTTTATTTAAAAATGAAATAAACATTTAACGCTTGTATTACAGGTGTGTATTCCAGCATCAAAGTTATGCTTGTGTAGTCTAAAGGTTGTTGCTCAATATTTGATTCCACACAGGTTTATTCTTTCCTTTTTTCTTTTTTTTTTAAGTTCAAGTGTTGGAATTTATACTGAACAACTAAAATATTTTACTATTCTCAAAAAGCACTTGCAAAAAAAAAATTTGTTCCCCCTAGCTTTTTTTTTAAAATTTTGTTTAAGGTCGGAGATTATTTTAATTTATAGAGGGGATAATTGCTTTGGACATCTTATACTATATAAACAATTATATTCCTAGACTACGCATGTCCTAGCCATTAGGCTTGGTGTGAAGGAGTGGGATGTAATATAGTTGACCTTGATCTGTCTTGTGCTGGTAGCATGTTCTTCCATCCCTCTATCTAGGTCAGTTTGTTTTTTTCTTTGTTTGAAAAGGGACGTTCTTGTGTCGAAGTGCTGTGATCATGATAAACGAAAAAATCAAACTTTGTAATTCCTCTTGAAATTTAAAAAAAAAAATTGCACCTGCATGTTTTAAATTGTTAAAGGAGTGTTTGGAGACAATTGCATGTCATATAGTCAAATTTTTGAATGACACAAATTATTTTCGGAAGATCGAGAGTTGACTGAAGATGAACGTTCTGGTCGATCTGTGATATCAAGAACAGGTGATGCTCATCGTTTTTGTTCGATATTAACGGCATCATCATGATTGAATGGGTACCTCAAGGTCAAATGGTAAAACAGTAGTACTACATTGAGGTCCTGATAAAGTTTAGAGGAAGAGAAGGTAAGATCTGTTGAGCAACAACATGTGGATTTTGCACCAAGACAATGCCTTGGTGCACATTGCGCCCTTTGTAAAACAGTTCTTGGCAGACAAATGCATTACTGTTCTCAAGCATCCACCTTACTCACACCATACAACTTTTACCTGTTCCTTAAAGGAAAAATGCATTGATGGGAACACATTTTCAGTCTGTAGGAGAGGTGAAGGTAAAAACATCACACTTTCACGGTGACACCTAATAAGCCGCAGCACTGCTTTGAGCGGTGGAAAACTCATGCAGCTATGTATTGTTAGGGAAAAGGAAAGCAAGGAAGAGAATCAATCCCTTAAGGCATAGGAATGAATGATTTTCATATCTTTTTAAACTGACACAGTATCTGTATTGTTAGTTATATTTCATTGCTATAAAATTGATTATTGGAACGATGTGAAGTATTATAATAATTCAATTCTTCTGATTTCATGAATTATATCAAACATGAATCATATTATAAAAAGCAGACTGTCTAAATATTATGTAGTATTAGATTTACAAAGTTGGTATCTTTACAATTTTGTTAAGTAAAATGATAGCATTCAAGAGTAGGATTTTTGAGGGAATAAAGTAAAAGATTTGCTTTATATCAAATAAAAAAAAATTGTAATATTGATAATCATAAATAAATCATTGTACCAAAACTTTGGTATTAACTAATCAGCTCACACAAATAAGATAACATTCATTTGAATTAAGATGTTTTTTTCCTATTCATGAACAATAAATGTACTTTTTTTAACATTGTGTATCTAAATCCCCCCCCCCCCATTTGATAGTACAATGGATTTTGATTTTTCTTAATTATTGGAAAAAACTTCAAATAATGAAAAACTTATAAAGTGAATATGATTTCGATTAAATAAGACTGAAAGAGGGTCCAATAATATAGGAATTAAAATTACTTTTTCTGCATGTGAATTCAGTTAAAAAATATATATTCCTTTTTTCCCCCTCCTTTTAAAATTAAAAAGAAAATATATCAGTTCATATTTTAAGGCATAAATTTAATATTGCTTTTAATGTAAGTAGTTGAATTTGTAGCAAATAAACTGTAATGTTAAATCTATTGTCATTAGATGGCAATGTTAAGGTTTGACAGCTTGCCCCATGTAGAACTTAAGTTCAAAGCCAATATTATTTATGTATTGAAAACTATTTTATCTGAATTAAGTACAATTTGTAATGCTTATAGCAGAAAACACAGACAGGCGTCTCTTGTGAATGGTTACACTCTAAAAAAACATGTTGATGAAGTTGCCGAGGAGCAATTTCCATGGCAAAAATTAAAAATCTTTTGGTGTATGGAAGGGGAGGAGTAGTGTAGTATTTATCAGTAGTAGTGTGGGGTGGCCCACCCTCTTATGTACTCCACCTAATACACCAGTATATTCTGCGTCCAAAGAAAGTTTCAAAATATTTTCCCAAATGATGCAAGTTGTAATAACGGCCATGAACTTTATAAGTACAAGAAGTCATAAACAACGAGAATATGCACAATTATATTAGAAATTGAGAATCAATATTTTTGTATTTATGAAATACAATTATACAGTTGCTGTCAAGTTCTTAACCGGTTTTTGTCAATTCGTTAGAAGTAAAACTCCTTTTGAATGCTAAAACCATAGTTATGGTGAATTTTCACAAATTAATTAGGTAAATAATTTAATATAGTTATGTGACATCACACTCGCAGCATTTGAATGAACTTAATAAAAAAATTCTAATAAAATGGTCTAATTGAACTCCCCGGATCCTCCTAAAACCCTTCATTTTTTCCCTATGTATATAATACATAAAATTTAATTGAGATGTATTTCTTTTTATTGTTAATTTTATTAATTAATGCTAAATATTTGTTCAATAATCAATTTTGTTCCCGAAATTCGACAAAAGAATGTGGTGGGCGGCGTATTGGAGTATGATACGAGAATGGTGAACTCTCAACCCTGAACCCCCTTTCCTCTTGAAAAATTCCCGTGTGCGCCACTGGCACTGAGTGAACCTGTCATTTGGTACAGGTTTCAAAGATCTTGTCCTCTGAGAAAGAAAGGTACACGTTTTCTCAGTTCGGTTTAAAAAATTTCTCTTCCGTCAAAGTCGTTTTAATTTTTGGAGTTTCTATGTCACTGGGAAATGTTGTGCACTTGATCAACATAACAGGAGTTGCAGAATGCCCATGGCTCTTCGAGCTCGAGCCTTATGCTGCTTTGGAGGAATCGAGGTTGTGTGTGTCGAGAGATATTACTCCAACGATCCGTAGTAGTGCAACTGAGGCATGTTTAATATAAAGTAAAAAAGTTTGTGTGTGTTAAAACATTTACAGTAGTAATATATTCAAGTTTTAGAAAAAAGGGTATATCTCAATTTTTTAAAATTTCTAAGTTTATTCAAAAGGCCCAAAGAGGTGCATTTGTTATGTCGATCTATGCTAGTTAATATATCAATATAGCATTAATCAAGCTCGCCACTGTTATGTATTGCATATGTGCTTGTTTAAATTGGTGATACTGTTTTCACCAGTTCTTTCATGTGTTTTCCCTTTCTGTTTTAAGTTTACGGATGATTTAACTGTTTGTTTCTAATAAATGTTTTTCTAGTTTTAAAAGAATGTTATTGTCTTTGTGACCTAACACTTAAAGAACTTTATATATAAAAGTATTTGCGCTCAGATGCAATAAATAATCAAGCTACTTGAAGGAATAAGAGTTACGAGCAATGTTTTGATTACGTGTTTAAGAATGACTTTTACACACATATTGGAGAATAATTCATACTCTTTGCTTCTAAAAGTATCAATAAAATTAATTTTAAATTTCTTTTGAACTCTAATTTGCCTTAGGTTGGTCATTCTGACATGTACTAGCTTTGGAATTTTTGCTTTTCAGCATTGTTCTTGTTCGCTTTTTCTTTCTGTTTGGGGGATTTTACTCACCGTTTTTTGTCCATTTAAGTTTTTCTTTTAGTCTCAGTTCCGATGTTTAAACATGCTCGGTAACTTGACTTTTGATTCATATCCAATTTTCGTTTGCACCACTTTTTCTCTTTGCTTATTGTAATCAGGAAACCGCTAAAAATTTCTCATGAGACAAGTTTCAGTTTACCTGAAATCGAAAACGGTATCTGCTGCTGTGACGTTGCTTAGAGAGGTGGGGGAGGGGCACATGGGGGATAGTCTTGGCAGGACCGGGTCTAGCAGCTTTGCCGCCCCGGACAAAAACGGAAAATCTCTCCAAAGCAAAAAATATTAAAAAGGATAAATAGTGTATTCAAATAGATACACACTTATAAAACTTGAATAATGCTTACGAAAAAAAAGCATAATAATAATATATATATATATCATTTTAAGTCTTAAAAAACACAAAATAATTCGGAATTGGGGACGTAATTTCCTGTTATTATTTCAAATGAGTGAAACGTAAGAGAAGGAATCTCCCATTTCAGCAGGTCAGTTTCTTCGAAAAAGAGTCTACTGATGGTAAGGATCACAAGCGGTTTAACTTATAGTAACTACACTCCAGACTAAAAATATCTCCTGTCGCTCTATTTACCAAAAACTCTTATTAACCCTGTTCCCTTTTGGATAGCTGACATTAGATATCGTATAGGTGAAAGGGATGTTCATTGTGTCCCCACTCCGGGATTGGGCGAAAGTTACTAGTGAAAGATGTGTAAACATATAAAATTTCATGAATTAGCATGTACTCCCGCCTCGAACCCTACAAGTTTCAACGTAAAAGAAAACATACAGAGTACAAAATAAGATGTGTTAAATGAAATACCAAACACCCAATAATATTTCAGAAAATGTATCAAATTTTTTGTAACAAAAAATATTTTTTAAATTCGATCCAAATGCCGCTCCGGGCAGGGGCCCGGTCCTAGAGCCGCCTCTGATCTTGGGTGCCGTAAACGTAAGAGACGACAAAGCTGTCCAATCCTGTCTACTGCATCAGGCCATAGTCAACTAAAATAGCGATAACATAGGCAGCACATTTCGCTTTTTATAGAGATTTCGCGTCAGCCAGAAGAGAGAATTCTAATTTAAACAACGACAAGATGACACTTCTTAGTGGAGCGAGTCCAAAACCTTAACTTTAAAGCATAGGTTCTCAACGTGGGCGATAACGCCCCCTTGTGGGCGTTTGAGGTTTTCAGGGGGGGGGGGTTGAGATGGCAGGGAGGGGCTTGGGTAGATTAACCAAAAAAGACTTTAAAAAAAACACGCTGATTATGTACTAACAAAAGTAAACTTTAATACTGTTTACATTATGTTGATTGTATGTATTTAAATCTCTCATTCCTATATTACATGAACTATAATTCGCATATTTCGGTAGCACGGGAAGTGGATGAAAAACTTAAAAGATTACATTACATTCAGACGTACATTAAATCGAATGATAGAGTGCATTTTAATTTCTGTAGTGCACGTGTTGTCTGTCTGTGAGCAGTAGGAAACATGCTTCGTTCACTGCATTTCATTAAGTATGTTATCCAAGAAACATAATCCCGGCGTACCCTAGTGATCCTTCTCTATTTTCGACCCTCTTTCTTGTCATTCAATTCATTCTTTCTTTCTCTTCCCGTCTAGACCACAGATATTAAAACAAATGTTTGGCGCAGTATAGCCGAAATCGGCTCTTGCGCCAATAAACCCCAAAATCAATCAATCAACCAAGAAACATAATGAAATAGGTTAACCAGGAATTAACGTGATTCTTTAAAGGCTGAAGCTGTCAATTTATATTTATTTTGTAAGTAATAGTTTATTATGAATTACTTCATATCATCAATACCCCTGTCTGTCTTTATAATAGGTAAGCTAAAACTCTTACTCCACTCTTTTAAATGAAGAAATTCAGTAGCGCGCGTTTCAATTCCAACAATATCCTACCTATGACTAAAATGTTTAATATTACACATTTAAATATTTGTGGCAATAGTTTTTTCAGATTCGCAAGTAAAAGAAAAAAGTGGCTTTAGAAAATAAATTAAATTAAAAAATGTATTCTATTATAATAGGATATTTTTTATACTTCCACCATGTATTACGTAGATTCTTATTTCTCTAGAGTGGAAGGGGGCGGTATCAAAATATTCACTAGAAAAGGGGGCGGTATCGAAATATTTACTAGAGAAGGGGGCGCCAGTCAAAAAAGGTTGGGAACCTATGCTTTAAAGTATACCAATTTACTTGTCCTCTGTCAATGCTGGCGCCACCTCTCCAAACTATCGCACCACGACAACGGGAGCACTTTGAGCCGCGACAGATTTAACTTGCTGGCTGCTCTTCAGCTTGAATTCGTGACCGTGGCCACAAATGAATATAGTATTAAAAAATGCGTTGCAGGGGGGGGGGATGCGCAAAAAAAATTATAATGTAAGCAAGATGTTTTATGTTTAACTCTTTCATGCGCTGAATTTTTGACAAAAATAATGCACTTGAGGGAAATAATTACAAATATTTTAGATAAACAAAATTATAATTATTGAACAAAAAAAGCTAGTGCATATTAATAATATTTAATATTAGGACGCCCTTTATTTGATAATATCAAATAAAGGGTATCCAAAGTTTTAAAAAACACGTGGTGCATATTTTGTACCGCCACCCTTCAAGCGGCGTGATAGTTCTGGAAACATGAATTTTTTTGCTACACTTGGCACATTAGAACTTTGCAGACGCAACACATCCTTTCTGTACAAACTTGGGAAAATAAATAAATACACTTCTCATTTTAGACTGTTATTCATCCTATATATTAAAACATTTTCAGTTTTTCTTAATCTAATTATTATGACTGAAGACGATCTTTCTCTTATAACTATTTTATTTACCTTATGTACAGGAGCAATATCAAAAACGAAACATGGATGAAATTCTACAAAAACAAAAACCTCTCTGTTGCCAGTACCGCTAGCTGAATAACAAGTTACATAATTAGAAAAGACAACAGGAAGTGTGAAATATAAAATGAGTGGCAACATTCTCCCACCTTTTGTATTGCAGACAAACACTTTAGAGCAATACAAAACATAAACAAATTATTACACACTTACCTTACAAACTCAAAACCTTATATATGACATTACAAAGTAAAATTATTAACAGTTCACAAATTCAGTCTTTTAACAGGAATTAATGGACGGCCCCATCGAGATTTCTTTCCTTCCTTGAGAACATCAGTTGCAATAGGGCCTGGGTTCTGAGCAGCTATATCAGTTCCATGGTGGTCCTCGATGAGATGGTCACTAGCGCTGAGCTCCAAAGGATAAATTCGTTGAAGCGGTCGTATGATCTCACCACTGGCTAGTCGTAATTTAGCCACACGCTCCACGCCGTCCTTGCCTGGAAACAATTCGATCACTTGCGCCCAAAGGCCAATTCATTCGGTTTGGGTTCTTTGATTCAATTATGACGATTTCACCCGGAGAAA